>JASSUY010050595.1:0-24260 GCA_032466535.1 Forpus xanthops | reverse complement strand
CTAGTGAAGCCATGCTGGCTGTCACCAAGCACCTTGTTGTTTTTCATGTGCCTCAGCATGCCTTCCAGGAGAATCTGTTCCTAGATTTTGCCAGGCACAGAGGTGAGGCTGACTGGTCTGTAGTTCCCCGGCTCATCCATTTCCCCCTTCTTGAAAATGGGGGTTATATTTCCCTTTTTCCAGTCGTCAGGAACTTCACCTGGCTGCCATCATTTTTCAGCTATGATGGACAGTGGCTTAGAAACTTCATTTGCCAGCTCCTTCAGGACCCTCAGATGGATTTCATCAGTTCCCATGGACTTGTGTACGTTCAGGTTCCCTAAGATGGTCTCAAACCAGATCCTCTCCTACAGTGTGCCCAGGGTCTTCATTCTCACAGTCCCTGCATTTGCCTTCCAAGCAAGTGAGTACAGGCAACTGCTACTTTGTATTTCATAAAAGCATATCCTCTACGGCTAAAAGGGTGAATATAAAAATCAGTGACTGCCTCTTTAGTTGTCATTATACATGACAAGCAAGACAAAGCTTGTTCTTACTCCTTGAAAAAGTTGACTGTAAATAGCTTAAAAATACAATTCCTCTATTCTGAGACTCACACAAAGTTAACAATTTCCCAAAATAATTTTTGTCATTGAGAGGCACTAAGATATTAACACACCAAGTGCAATTAATACACCACAAATTATACTTGCTGTGTGCAAAAAGCCAATGTCAGTCTTATAAACCAACTAATCTCAATTACACTGGCAGGCAAAGTGGCACACATATACATACTTTGTAAAGGGACATTGCTCACTAGGTAAAATTCAGAGTCATCAAGTCTTAACCATCACCAAGTGCATATACTTCTGCTCCTTTTTTTACGACTACTTTAGTAGTCTACCACAGCATAATCCACTGTGCAAACAGGACAGCACCCAGGAGAGGACTGGAGTACCTAGACAGAGCTCAAGGAATCTCCATGGGGAAGAAGATGGAAGAGGTAAGGAAAGGGTGTGAGAAAGGAACTGGACAGAAAGAAAAGACAGGGCAGGACAGGTAAGAAGTTCTGTGGTAAAAGAAGGCACCCGGAAGCACACTTTATTCCTGAGCTGGAATGAATGTTGAATTGTCCACAGTGGCAAGCCAGTTTGTATGCAGCTACTGGAAAAGGGCAAGTCATTCAGAGGATGCAGCTACATAGAGCAGTCTACACACAAAATGATGACTGGAAAGTAAGATGTTGAAGAAGCTTTGTAACAAAGACATATAATGACAGAAATAATAATAGCAAGGAATGAAAAGGAATTATTATAGGTTTGGGGAGTACAGAGAGATATTACACTCCTGGCATACCCATCACAATTAAATATTTAAATTCAGATGGCTTGAATCCAGGTCAGGAAGCCCTTCGTCTATGTTGACTCCTGGAAGAACTCTCACGGTTGTGTTTTAAATAAGTAAAAGCTCTGTCTTACAGTGCTTAGAAGATGTATTACATGATATTCTACAAAACAAGGACTTTATAAACCTAGGTCCTACATTCCTGAATATGATCAACTCAAGCACAGTAATTTTCCCCATAATTCCTAGTGGCTCACTCCCTTAGCTAAATACCAAGCAAAACATTGTTCTTTGAAGCACTGACAAGAAACAGACATTTGTGAGGCAGACATCTTACTGTGAGGAGGAAAAGAAATTTATTATCACATAGCCAAGTTTAAAAAATATTAGTAAAGTAAGATGTGGTGAATAGGCTGAACAAGAATATTACAGAAAGTTATTATATTTCAGGGAATGTCATGCAATCTACTGAAAGAGCAAAGAAGAGATTCTGTATGAAAAAAATAATGAGATCATTTAATTGAAGACTATGTCGCAGGCATCAAAATTAAGTTTCTATGCTGCTTTTGCAAGCTTATTATGGTCTTTTAGCAATTTAGGTATTTGCAACAAATTTATGTTAATATTTCATGCTATACTGGAATAAGATAGATGCATTTAAACTGGAAATAATTGGTCTATTGCTGTATTCATATTCAGCAGTTTATATTTGTTTCTCGATTTCATATATTTAATTTGCATTTATTTTGGATAGCATAGAATATTTAAAATGGTTATTACAAAGTCAAAGATACTCTTATGGTATGAAAGATATTTTGAGAGGAAAAAACGGTCGGTTTAAAATTGGAGCAAGCATAATTGAATAATGAGAAGAGATTTGAACCATCTAAAAGAATTATAATTAGAGCCCAAGTCAAAGATGACAAATTTCACCATTTACGGCTATCATGATGAAAATGGTAAACATGAGTTGTCATACTTTAATTAAAAAGGAGTGGAAACAGCATAGAAGCATTCATTGTTAAAATGTTCTTAGCAATGTAATTATTTTTATTGATTAAAGTAATTATTAATTCATGAATAGGCTCTAAAATGTTGATACTGTAATTTGTGAAATGAAGAAAGGAATATGCCATCTCATTTATTCATGGAACTCTTGGGTTTCCATAAATAGATATTTATAAATGCATGGTAGCTAAAACAAGCATACCCAACCCAAGACAAACTTCTGAAAACATCCAAACTCACATAGTTCAGTGCCTCACGGATCAATTTGGCCTTTGCTTTTTGCCATGAAGTTCAGCTCATCTTTGAATTACACCATTGCTTAGCTACTTACTGCATTTGAATAGCTTTTCAGCAGAACTGCTTTCCATGTATTAGCCTGGACCAAATAATACTATTAATATACTATAAAACCAGGGTGTTCTTCCCCCAGATCTGTCCTGTTCTACCTACTGGAGATTTGTGCCTGGGTGGAAAAACTGAATTTATGTGTGGATTTCTAAAATATCTGGGACCTTTCAGACCCACCATACATCCACAAGCTGCCCTGGATAAATGAGATGCCCTGCATAAACACAGAGGTGATAGGCACAAGCACAGCAGTTCCCAGCTGTGTTGGTCTCTTTCTATGTATAGTTTATAGGCACACCAAATGGCAGCACCACTGGACTCGCTGTGCGTATGGCTGTACAGTGGACCTTTGCCTGTGCACCAACTCTAGTACACCCCAAATAGGCAGATGCAGCTCTTTGTGGGCTCTATCTGCACTACCGGAAAGCGACAGCAGTTGGACGTGACTTTTAAGATCATCTGGTTCCAACCCCTTTGCCATGGGCAGGGACACCTTTCACAAACAGGCTGATCAAAGCCCCATCCAATCTGGCCTTGAACAGTGCCAGGAATGGGCAGCCACAGCTTCTCTGTCCTTTCGGAACAGGTCAAGTTTGCATTTCTTGGTCAGTGAGGACATATAACAACCAAAAAAGCTAAAGGCAACATGTCCAGAAACAGCCTTGAAATAATTGCTCATTTGTTAGTGCAGTTATCGTGTACATGTATAAAAAAGAAATACATTTCCACCTACAAAACAAATGGACAAGAGTGAATTGTTTTAAATTAAATGCCTTTCACGGGAAAAAAAAATCCAAACCAAACAAAAAACCCCAAACATGCAGCCTACTTATTATTACACTTGGTAGGGATTAAAAAGTACTACCATGGTGATATTTAAGGTCATGAATTTCCAGTTAGTGTCTGATATGGGAAGAGTGGGTTGATATAAAGTTCCATCAGCTGTAAGCCAGATGGATACCAATCCTGCAACAGGATATGAATGCAAGCAGGATGTCAAAGAGATTTTAATTATGCAACAACTTATATATAAGTAAGAAAAAAAGGGGGGAGAGGGGGAGAAGCTCATTTTAGGGATGCCAAGAATAGTTTGTGTGACAGATTGCTACATTCTTTTGTTTAGGAGGCTAGTCAAGGGTCATAAGTGAGGAACAGAGGGGGCAAAGTAACTACTCATTTGTTTCTAATACTCATGATTTTTCTTGCAGATTAGTTTTTCATCATGCCAGAGTCCTCAAGGAAAGAGCCAGAGGGGTGTTGTAGAGCATACCATGCTCACATCACTTGTGATTATCTAACTGCTTTCATAACACAAGCCCCACAACACAAACTGGAAAAAGAGAGTGAAAGCCAGGTGATTATTGAGTTTGTCACTGTATTTTAAGAACTGTTCTGCCAATGCACTTCTCTGACACTAGGCTGTAAATCCAAGCCCTGAAATGCTATGAATGGACAATATAAACACCATTCACTGTTCATGGGCATGCAGTAACTCTGCAAACTAGTACTCTGGGGTAGTGGAAAGAGAAATGGAGAACACCATGTAAAATAAAAAAATAGAATGCGTGATCACTTAAAGAAGGTATCCTTATTTTATATATTCTGGATGCATTTATGTACATTTATTATGCCTACGTCTCTGACCTTCAGCACACAGTGATTGTGCCATTTACTGTCAGGGCCCATACTACACAACACGCTACCCTGTCTACAACTACTAATACAGGTAAAATAAGAAGTGCAAAGAGTGCAAAAAAGAAGGAATTATGAGAAACAGGTGGTCTCTAATGGAATTTGTTTGCAAAGACTAACTTGGACTGCTGCAAAGACTGTTGGGCTGTCAACAAGCCATTTGATGCACAGTGCAATACTATCATACAAATAAATAAAAGACACAGTGGACAACGACACAGCAATACCAACATCCAACTTTTGTCATCTCCTAAGCCTAATAATCCTATAACCAAGCAACTTCAACCTTCTCTGTAAGGTGAAGAGAACTGTTCGTCTTCAAAAAAAGAGGCACAGAATAACAACTGATCTCACGATCTTTAAGTCTCAACAACACCATGGGAACAAGTTTGTCATATAAAATACACCCTTATGAAACCCTGCAGAACCTGGTTTCATTGGGGACCATTAATACTGTTGAGCATCATTTTGCCTAGCAAGCTCTGTGGAATCCTTCATCTTGGATCAAGCATTCTCCACAGAGATAAATACCAAAGAAGCGTCTCAAGCTACAACTGCTAGTCCTGGGGAAGAAATGTCACACTGGAAGTTAGCTTCATGACAAACTGGACAAACCAATTAATTTCAAAAATCTGCTTCAGCCCTCCTAAGTTTCCACAGCCCATAAAGCAGAACAGAGACACACATCTCTTCCCATCAGTTTTTACAGGAAATTATGACATAGCCTTATTAAATGGAGATGATTAATCATTTATGGAAACATTCTTGTTTCTGACAGTGCAGCAAAAGAAAAAGGCATTAGCAAAGTTGCATTCGCTTGTCTCTACTGCACCATGAAAATGCCTACTGTAGCCAAGACTCACAGAGAATCCTGCTCCTCCTCCAGAGGAAGATAGGGCAGTCATTCTGCTAGAACTGAAGAAAGTAAAGCAAACAGTATTTGGGCTACAACCAGTTTTCAGCGCCACTACTGTAGGGAGAAGACTGCAGCCAGAGGAGAGGTTGGCCAGAAAAACTTTACACCACACTTGTCTCTGGCTGTCTGATGAGAAGATCTTACACTTTACTGCTTTGCCTGTATTACTGACAAATAGCTGACAGCTATTTGAGTTTGCATTTTGGATAAACACTTGACTGCCTACAGTTTCTGAAAAGAGAAGAAAAATACTAAGTGTAGCTTTTTATTTTGACCTGAATTGCCCCACAACCAGAAAAATTTATTCTATTTTGCAGACTTTTGGTTTAGTTGGAAATAATCTCCCGTGATATTTATACTAAAGATTTTAAAGACAGTTACCTGCCAGGCTTCAAATCTCTTCAGTGAGAACAAGAGGTAAATAAATTCAGAGAATCTTTAAAACTGCATTCATTTTCTGACTTTTCATACCAGAAGCCATCAGTGAACAACCTATTATTCGAACAAACTGCTAGGCCATTATATTTAAAACATCCCAAACCACTTCCTCAATCACAAATGATAGTGTGTATCACTGGGGTTCAGTAATGTGCACGCTAAGTAGAGAAGGTTAATCATTACTAGAAACATCCTTACGTCCAACAGTGCAGGAAAAGAAAGAGTCATGACTAAAGTTGGATTCTCCTATCTTTTAAAAAGCTTAATTGGAAATACACAGGATCCCATGAGCCCTAGTGTACCCTGGAGGTTAGTGTGCCACTAATGTTTACTTGAGCAGCTTTGTATTCTGACAGGAATGCTCAAAGGCAGCCTTGCATTGACTTGGAGACTGCTAAGCACAGAAGCAGCATGCTCCTGCTATTGTGGTTGGGAGCAGTGTGGATGCAACCACCAGGATCCACTATGCTACTTCTTTGTTATTTTAGCTTTATATTGTAAATGGTCTTAAGCAAAGAGGAATTTATGAACATGAGTTTTATGAACTGTAAGCACAGAACTTTAATCAAATCTCACAAGAAGAATGTGCTACTAGGACCCCAGAGCCTTTGTAAGTTAGAAGCCTGACTTTTGTGAATCCTCTTATCCAAACAGAAATCAGACTTGTAGTTTCTCAAGGATAGAAACATCAAGCAAATCAAATAATCCCACCAAATTAGACACTGCTATGAAAAGCTACTGAAATTAAAGTGACTAGGTGCTGTAATCACAGGCCTGCAAGCATGAGTTAGAACTGAGTTAGCCTTTGTATTTTATTTTTACAATACATATAAACCCCAAAACATTTCTTTCTGAACTATGAAAGTAGATTCAAGCCTTGATAGGGATGCTAATAAAACAGCTTCTGCTACAAGAGAAGCAAATTTGAAATGCACCAAATTATAAATGCCCCATCATTTAACTTGACATTAAAATGATTAAGCTTCCTGATTGAAATTAAATAAGAAAAAAGAATTGCAGTCTTGCATGTCTTCACTGATAAAAACAAGGAAACCTCATAGCACCTTCTCCCCACAAGGATATATCCCCCCCATCTCCTCCTTCATAGTTACTGAATTCTTGAGGTACAAACTGTACAACAGATACAGTGCAAAATAAAACTCCTTTACCATATATTATCAGAAAAAGAAACCTCATCTCTTCCCAGAAGTATGAGCTTTTTTATTTGCAGTTACTAATTAGCATTCAAAAGTCCATCAATAGGTAGGATAAGGAAGAATTAAGGGAAACGAAGGGAAAAAAAGGAAAGTCCAGAAAAGCTAAGCATTAAAGCAGCAAATGAAATAAGATCTCTCATTAATTTCTTCTCCCAGCTTTACCAAAAGAAACCCATACCAATTATTTTAAGGCATAAAAACCATCAAGCTTTGCATTAACTCAAGTTCTACAGCGTCACAGGCATCAAAAAGAAACCTCCAAACAATGTAGCAAAATATATGCAATCCCTTGGTCTTCTGATGAAAAGAGAGGCCTGATCAACCAAAAGAAAATCAAAGTTTTCAAAATATTTTTATTTTTAAGAAAATATCAGTGTCTTTCCAAAGTCTGGCATTGATTTCTTTGAAGGCAAAACTAGTATGAAGCAACTGATAGATACGTGCTTGTACTTCCTGCTAATAAGAAAGCTGATGCAGTCATCTTCATTGCCATGATGTTTAACTCTGATGAGTGTGTTTTTATGCAGAGGAACATTGTAATTATTCATGCAAATGTATTTTAAATGTATGTTTCCTTTTTATAGAATCCTTTTAGTAGCTCCAAAGACCAAAACAGAAGAAAAACATGCAGACTCACCAAACAGTTTAGTAAACCATGCATCTGTTGTGAAATCATTTAGAGTTCAAACACAATCTCGATAAACAGTTGCTGAAGAGATTTGATTTCTAGGCCCAAAAGACCCTTGAGTATCAGATTCTTCACAGACTTACTAGCTAGCCTACTATATTGCTTTTAAATAGCAGAGATGCAATGAAAAGAAAATAAACCATTCTGGTTTGTCCTAAATATTGTTGTTTTGTATATAACATCCTTTGCAGTCAAATTTCTATACAACACAACTACAGTTTTTGCCTTACGAATGAAAGATCCAAGCTCCGCAAAGCCAAAACAAGCAAAATCCCCAGCCTCCTAAAGATTTTATTAAATTTGCAACTACAACTACCTTTGAGGCAGAAAGAACAAAGTTCTGCCTGCATCCCTTTCAACTCATTTAAGTATGTGGCCACAGATCCATCATTGCACATATTTATTTTTGATGACTTTCATTGCCTATACTTGGTGCAAACACAGCTACTAATGACAGGTTGCATTGCTCTGTTGTGGTTTGGTTTCTTTTTTATTTCAAACTAAGACCACAAAATACAAGATGAGGTGCTTAGAAAAGCAGATATTGTCATTGATTAAGGCATAGTTCCGCTGCACATCCCCTGCTCAGAAGCCTTCAGCAAGGAGTACTGCTTTTTCCTCCTGGATTGTGCTTTCTACTTCAAGGAAATAATAAAGTAGCTGAGATCTTTTCAAACAGCGCTCTCTCCACTACACAAAAATATTTGTCTTTCCTATATTGCTGTTTTACAAAATAGAGAGAAGTTACATCTATCAAAAAACAAGTAGGGTGTGTATTACAAAGGGAAAAATAAGCAAAGCACGTCCTGGACCCTGTAACTGGTGAACTCCATACACACTCTCATTCACTTTCCAACATGCACACTAAATACAAAATGAGTCTCACTGGAGACATTTTCTTAAAGAGCACAGTATATGGATGTGCAAAAGGAGGGAGCAATAAAGTGAAACAGAGAATTCCCTCTTTACATTTACAGCTTTTAAAGTTTTTATTTAAAGATACTTACTGTAGGTTTGCTGGTAAAATTTCTACACAGTATAAGCAGTAAAATTAAGGGATTAAGAAAATCCACTGCACTCCACAATTTATCAGACACTTTCACTATAGATGCATCCTCCTGGTGAAAGACAATGCTGCAATCTCTATTCATTTTTCTGTCTGGAGACTAACAATTCGAACAAAATAGGAAAACACCTGTCCAGCTTGCCATGCCAGAAAAATGCCTACAAACTGGCTTCTTCAAAGGTATATCATTTTGGAAAAGCACTTAAAATCAGTGTGCAAACCCAAGGGAGTAATTTGTATTTCTA
Source organism: Forpus xanthops (assembly GCA_032466535.1). Classification (NCBI taxonomy): domain Eukaryota; kingdom Metazoa; phylum Chordata; class Aves; order Psittaciformes; family Psittacidae; genus Forpus; species Forpus xanthops. Next base: position 15,319 of record JASSUY010050595.1, on the reverse strand, counting down.
TCAAATTTTGAATGCAAGCATAACTTAAATGAAAGGCCTGTGTTAAAAGCTGACCACATGATTGCGAAACCATCCCGATTCATTTCTGAATCCCCTTTCTGCTTGCTCCCCAGGAAGCCCAACATAACCAGATTGCTAGCTTAGGTAATTCTCAAGCTTACAGTTAACAGAAAGGAGTCTTTCCTTCTCTCCAGCTTTTAAACAATCTTCTATAAAAATGGCAATGATTTTGTACAATTTTATGGCTGAGAGTTGTATTTGCAATTTCCAAAGGATCTTTTGGGGAAGAAATTAAATTCACAAACCAATGAAGTTTATGAAAAAGGAAAGAAAGAGCTCAAGAATATATAAAAAAGAAATGTTTATTTCCTTATCGCCACAAAAAAAGATAGCTCTGTGGAAATATTCCAAATTCCTATTTGGACAGCTAAAGGGACTGGAATATTGTTCCCAAAATACACTAAACTTGAGAAACTTTAGGTTAATGAAAACGGGCCTTGAAACTGAAAGAATGCTTCCTTAGTCTTGCCTGTAGCTTGCACTACAACCTTCAGTGAAGTCAGTGGGTTTTACTCAGGCTCAAGCTAGACATACAGCATCATTTACACATTTCTATAGCCACTGCCTACCTTATAGTAGTCTGAAATTTTTAGAAAATAATTGTCATATTTTAGCCAGACATACCAAGTGGAGATTAAAGTCACTTAGATGAAATTTCTTGAGCAAGTGTAGAAAATAAAGTAAATAAAATCCTACAGTGAAATCCCATCTTCATTGAATACATTATTCTCAAGATTGCAGAGGTTATGGAAAGAGTGGATAACATTCTATATACAGTAACTTGATAAAAGCAATTTAATCACTTGCATCCTCCACAATGAAGTTTTATCTGTACCTTTGCCCTGAGGTGAGATATATCTTTCATTTTCATCTCATGTATTATAATGTTCAGAAAAAATTGCTATTTTGGTGGACTTACTTAATCTAGAAGTCTCTTTTCGTAAGAAGTATCAACTAAGGAGATTTTTGACTGATGAACAGATGCTTAGTTCCTAATGATATTTCTGAGGTTAGTCTATTCTAAATGAACCAGACTTAGATCAGCTAATTTTAAGTCTCTAAAGAATCATCTTAAATAAAGGTCACTGAACATCTCACTATGCAATTAATAAAGATTCAGCTAGTAATTCCTTGATCAAATATTAGTATTTTTGATTGGTCCCAGAAGAAACATCCTTTTTTATGTAAACCTGGCACATGAATCTGAGCCGCAGCTGGTGACTGATATAATCAGTGTACAATATTCTAATCCCATCAACTCTGACTCAGCAAGCATCTGCTTTCCAAATAAACTCTATCAAACGTATTTTTTATTTTCAGAACTAATTTTGTCAGCCAAGGAGACAAATCTCGAAACTTTTCACAGAAGCACTTTGAAGTCAATCACTGAATTTCAACTTCTTTCCAGAAGACCTTCCCTAGGAATTCAAATGGTTATGAGACTGTTTAATTAGTAAAGACAGTAAGGTTTTTTATTGACATTTTATGTAGGCTACAGATAGGGGAGTTGCTGGAGCCAGAAGGTTTTATGTGTAACTTTTAGATACTAGTGGTTTACTACACCAGTTGTCCCCTGGTTCACAGGAGCTAAAGTAAATTTAACACACCTGCACTTAAGACTACATTGATCATCTGTCTGCTTCTAAACACACACACAAAAACATAAATGAGGGGGTTGTCTGGAGTCTGAGACACCAGCTACCTTGTCTCTTACTACCTTGCAATTAAAATCACAGTTTTGTGATTGCAGATTTTCCACACAGTTTGCAATTTCCCTTGTAGTCTGTAGACTGAGACCTTCCCCAGCAACAAAAGAAAAAAAAATATCAGTTGCAGAATCTTTTAGAAATGAGTAATATTAATACTGAAACACAGGAACCTTCCAGATTTTCCTCATCTTTTTGCATTAATGCTTTCTTACAGGCAATCACTGGGATTGCACAAGCAGTAGGATTGCTCTTCACAGAAAAGGCTGAGTTGGAAAAGGGACATCACAGCAACATAATCTTCTAAAACAGAAGCATAAAATTGTAGAAATGATGCCATGAAACCATGCCACTCTGAGGTCCAAAGACTGTCCCACTCAAACCAGGACTATCACCAACACCATTGGTCATCTGTGGCTTCATATAGCCAAGTCCTGAAAACAGAAAATAAAGACTTCACCAGCTCTTTCAGCGACTTATCCCAGGGCTGCACAACACACCTACTCAAATTCTTTTTCCAGTGTCCAACCTAAACCTCCTCATACATCATCTGCCATTGCCACTTATGTTCCCCAGCACTACCTTTTCAAGGCTATATTGGAGTGCTCCAGCTTTGTCAAAATTGGAAAAGCCCAGCTTCTTCAACATCACTGAAACAGGATGCAGATCATAGCTCCTGCTCATTGTAGCAGCCCTCTGGAACACCTTTCTAGTTTCAAAACATCCTTACAGTACCAGGGAGTCCAACAATGTATTGTGCAGCCTCACAGGGTGACACAGAGATGAATAAAGCTCCTCTCCATCCATTGGCTGCACCCCTTACTTTGATTGTATATACCAGTGAAGAACTGCTGAGGAGAGGTTTAGGCTGGTGTAGGGAAGAAATACAAAGGAGCCATAACATACCACACACCATTCACATACCAGCAGTTAAGTGCACAGGTAAAATGAAATGCAGAGTACAGGGACTCATGGTCCATTGCTGCTTCTTTCAAACTTGAGTTAGGCTAAGTTTCCGAGCAACACTGATCCACCACGATGAATACACTTTCTCTTCATCTGTTTTATGTGTTGGTTTTTATTCCCAAGGGCTTGCCAAGCTATCTTTGCTAATTATTACATATATTAGCATACAATTAGTATGTATGGCTTATATAGCTGGCTATTTTTGGGTGGATTAATTTCCCCAGAAAGCATTTCTCTTACTCAGATGAAAGTGGAGGGAATCTCGAGCTGAGATTCATTGTGCATCTGTCCGAGCTCTACAGCATATACATTTATAAATGAATTAGTCATTTGGGGTGAGTACATACAGCAAAATACTTTCACATTTTTTTTTTTTTATAAACCAATGCAGGCATCTTCTTCAAAACAAAGTTACATTATATCCTTTTAGCCACTGACAGGTTTGAAGATACACTAGTATGAAATAAAACAGCTTGAGACAAATTATTGCTATAATCGGTTAAAATGTTGTTCTCTACCCAACATATTTTATATTAGGAACATTTTGTAGGCATGGAATCAATATGGATTCATTAAAAATAACTGCCAAACTGAGATTATACAAAGTCATTTTCTGAAAAAAAAAAAAGAAAAAAAAAGGTAACTGAAAATCGCTATTAAAAGACTCCATCTTTCTCCAAATGTTACAGTTAAAGCCTCATCTCTGTATTTAGAAGTAAAATTAAGAATAAGAACAAGAAGCAATATTAGGGTAATAGCATAAGAAGCATTATTCCCTATTATTTCTAATAACTGCTGATAAGAGTACAAAACATTCTGTACAAGGTGAATACTAAAATATGATTATCTAGTACAAAAATAAACCTGCTAATTTCAGTGGAGGAAGGCTTTACAAAATTCTGTTGCAGTGTCATAGGATGGGAAACTTCACAACCCTGAGAGTAATCATTTTAGCTTACTTAATATATTCTCATTTTCAAAAAGCTACTTGTACAGGCAAAATTGAATGTTCCTTATTGAAACTTTTGTCCAGCTCATAGTTATATGCTGTATTAATTTTACTGATTCTGGTCTACATTATTATTTTTAATTTACTACACACTCAAGAGCTTCCACGGTTCCATAATTGTTAATGACAAGTTAATAGCCATAGTTTCAGGCCTCATTGAGCTAGATCCAAGTAAGAGGTCACACTTCAGGTGACGTGATCACCCTCACTGTGGATTTAAATCTTACGCATGTCCAAGAGGCAGAGATACAAGTACTATGGAAGTTCATCTAACATGGTGCTTGACACAAAAGAGGGAAGAAGCAAGATTCCTCTGGCTGTCAGAAGAATAAACAGAAGAACAAACCAAAGGCAGAACAGGTAGAAAGGGAAGAATATCAATATGAGGTATACACGAAGAATGTAAAGATGATAAAGACTAACCATGTGCTCTCAGGGAAGAAAAGTAAATGGAGAATCCGGGGGGGAGGAGGGCAGTGAAGTGAGAGACTGAAGGAAAAAACAGAGAAAACAGCATTGAAGTCACAACATTTTATTTATTTCAGATTTATGTGTTTCTATATTTATTCATTGCAGGCAAGATTCCTTTTGAACCATCAATCATTTTTGCAAGATGTGACAAGTAGTTTTTCATCTGGACTCCCTTTTTCCATTTCCTTTCTCCTTGCCTTTTCACAGACCGACAGATCACTTCAGTAAGCTATCTATCACTATGACTGTACAGCAGGGCAGCAATTTTGGGTGCACAGGCAGACATTCACACTCTTCCTCAACAGTATCTGCTCACTCCAGCACTATCTGCAGCTCTATACAAGTATCCATTTGTACACACTTTTGGAGGTTGTTAAACATGACCCTTGCTCTTTCATGTAGGTATGATGCACATCCTTAACTTTCGAGTCCATCAGCATCTCAGACAGACAGCATAAGGATAGAGACAAAAAGAGCATCATCACCAACAGCAATAGAGCAATGGTGCCTGGAAGTTCCAAGTAAATTACCAGGCCAGTTCTCTACAGACCCCCGACACTGAGAAGTTTCCCAATCAACAGCTGGTTCTCAGACTGGAGCTCTAATAAAGGAAGGAAGATATCCGCTATAGGGAGGTGTATAATCAGAAGAAGAAAGTTATTTGTTCGGTATTGTTGAGGTCTAGTTCCTACTCAGTCAGCCTACAAAATAGTGAGAGCCTGAAAGTCTTTGCCCTGCCAGGGTAAAACAGTAGGGTTTCGGTGATCATAAAGATATGAGCCAACCTGTAGCTATATTGAGTAATGTGTTCAGGGAAAATGAGAAATATTCTAATTAAATTGAATGTCTATACAGTTAATATTTGCCAGCAATCTCTGTATAATATTGCCTAAGAAGGCTCAGATGGAAGGAATTCCATTCCATCTATATTCTAGAAGATATAATGCATATGACAGTTATGTTTTTGCAAGCAAGTCACAATCAGTTTATATAATGTCCCCTGCAATCTAATAGGACAAAATTTGACCCATAAAAATACAGTTTCTAGTAAGATGCAATAATGACAGAAGTGGATTTTACGTAGTCATGAATAATAGCAATTTTTCGTGATCTTGAAAAATTAAGATGAAGAATGTCTGTGTGTTTTTAAGGCGGAAGCAGTAATTCACGATATTTTATGTTCTCATAGGAGGTACCTGTGGCTATGACAACAGTGCAAAAAAACCTCTACTAAATAAAGCACATGATCCTGGAGGCTCCTTTTCTGCAATTCAGCAGAACACCTTGAACTGCCAGTCTCTTTATGGACAACCGGCCATTCTAGAAGAACTGGAATGAAGAATCTGGCCCTAACACAGAGATATGAAACTCTTCATGCCTAGAGGTAGGTTCATAATCCTTTTACAGACAGCATGACAAGGTAGATGAGCTTAAGCATTTCATCTGTCTGAAGCTACGGAATACTTTTGACATGTCCTTCCTTCAGTATAAACTTTACTTTGGTTGAAGAAGGAGTAGGGGAAAGCGCATGTTAGATCTTAACAGGAAAACTTCAATGCATATATACATTTGCTAATATTTTTGCACAAGTGTGTGATGTTCCTCGGAAAAAAAAATCAAAACGAAAAAAACAACACAACTCACTCTCTCCCTCCCATGAAAAAAACCAGAAGATAGGAAAGGAAAGGAAACCACTTCTCTTCTGGGTTACTACTGAGCACAGCAAGGAGCATCTATCTTCCAGAGACTGTAGCAGCTGACAAGAGAAATGGAAGTCACAGCTCAGAAAGGGGATGCTGCAGCTCACATACTGACTGCCCAGAGTTAGGAACGAACACCCACACCTCACAGATACAGCTGGAGGGTGAGTTCCTCAGTACCAGAGGAGTCACTCCAGCATTTGCTGCTGTTGACAGCTGTTAAAACTGCTGTCCTGGGGTCAGCAGCACTCACTTTTTCTCCTTCTTAGTAGCTGGTGCAATGTTGTGTTTTTGATTTTCAGCCTGGGAACAGCGCTGATAACACCGATGTTCTTAGTTACTGCTCAGTAATGTTTATTCTAAGGACTTTCTGAGTCTCATGCACTGCCAGGGAGGAGGGGAAGACAGGAGGAAGCAGGGACAGGACACCTGACCCAAACTGACCAAAGAAGTATTCCATACCACAGCACATCATGCCCACTATATAAATTGGAGGCAGTTACCTGGAAGCGTTAGATCACTGCTTCAGTCGAGCTCGATATTGGTCGGGGCGTGGTGAGCGGTTGTGCTCTTTTACCTTGTTATTTCCCTTATAATTGTTAGTGTTGGTAGCAGCAGTGGTTTGCATTATACCTTAGTTACTGGACTACTCTATTTCAACCCATGGGAGTTAAATTCTTTTGATTCTCCTACCCATCCCTCTGGGAGCAGGGGGGAGGAAGAGGTGGGAGTGAGAGAGTGGCTGTGTGGTTCTGAGTTATGGCTGGGCTTAAACCATGACAACTGCCTGGAAGCAAAAGACACAGTGGGTAGCAGATTTTTTAAACCAACAAAAAATTATGTATATTTTCTTTTCATTCCATCTTACCTAATGACTCTGGGCTTCCTGTATTTAAGAAGTTACTTATTCTAGCTTTGACTCAGATAAAATCTGGCTTAAGTTCAAAAGCTTTTTGTCTTATTCAGGGAGCCTATTATAAGAGAAAGATCTATGCACATCTACCTCAAAGGTCTCACTCAAAGCTTATTCACAGTGTAAATAAGGAAACTAGGAACAAGCCTTCATCTGTTTCACCATGAACAGATTCACATTTGGGATCTTCCAAAAATTAACTGCCACTTTGTGACCTTGCCAGAGCATGCAGCTGCATAAGCATGTATAAGGATGCATCCATGCTCTTGGGGAACAAGAGAGCTAGAAATTAACCTCACTTCAATCCAGAAACTCTGAGGCAGAGCAGAGTAGGATACAGTGAAACTATCCACTGCACTTCAGTCCTATCCTACAGTGTCCCAAAAGATGATGATAGTTTCCAACATCTGTGAAGGGAAAGAGGGCTCAAGCTCAGCTGACTGACTGCCCTTGAACAGAGCAGATAGTGGCTGTAAGAGATAAGAAATGACAGCAGCTGGAACAGGAAAAGGCCTTCTTTGAGATTTGGATCATCTCGGGCAATTCACAGCATATTAGGCCTTACTACATTGATGGTTACTGATGAGAGAAAACGAGAGACAGAGAACTCTCAACTAGTTTATTAATATAGGAAAATATAGAAAATATAACAGAGACAGTAAAGGATATTTCTGAAGAGTGGCTATGAGGATGATCAGGAAACCAGTTCCAAGGATCACCATCACAGTGCGAGGAGGCAGGATCTACCACAGTGGGCATCCTTATGGAGGCAACATTGACCTGGATGGTATGAAGTTCTGCTTCCTTGCATCACATGATGCTCAGACTTTTAAACTGACAAAAATACACACTCATTCCAACGCAGGGGGCCAGCCTACATCAGAAGTGTCCAGCAATATATAGAGAGGTCTCCAAGGGCTGGGACTTTTCCAATGAGTTCTAAAAGCAGAACTTTCCGGGGAGAAACCAAAGCTGGACTTTCCGGGGAGCAGCCAAAGCAAGACCTTCTGGGGAGGAGTTAAAGCTGGACTCATTGGGGGGGAGGGAGGAAAGGAGCCACCATAGACCATTACCTCACGTGTTAGGCTCACCTAACAGAGATTATCCAAGTGACTCAAAGGACCCAGTATGGAGCATTTCAAGGAAACCTCACTCCTCTGTTTAGCAAAAGGAAAAAAACTCAAACAAGTCTACACCACGTCCAAATGATAACCTGTAACTGAGGAGAAACTGTAGGTATGACCTTCTATGGGAAATGTAGACACAACTTGAAGGCAGAAGTAGAATACCACATGCAGTCCCAGAGCCATCAGGTACAAGTTTTTCAGAAACAGAATGAAGTGCAGTACCTTTCCTTCAAATTAAATTACTCAGGAGGAAAGGATGAGTTGGAAGCTGATTTTGATTGAATTTACCTGCCAACTTATGGCACATGACTGATGAAGACATTTTTCTGTTTCCTCTGGAGTTCCCTGAAGAGACTCCAATACAAGTGAGGATTACTCTGGAATGAAGACTCTACACTCAGGGATCAATCACAGGAGAGGAAATAACCAAAGCCCAGGCTCTGAAGTACAAGGGTCTGTAATTATCGACACAAAAACTGAAGAGAGATTTCTTTTCCTTTAGAGACAGATGATAACACAGGTCATGCTACACTTAGGTCACTAGTTATATTAAAAGTCTTGGTGTTCTCCTCTCCCATAGATGTGTGCTTTCATTAAAGTTTTCCACTTTCATCCCATGTCATAAAAAAGAAAAAAAAAAACTTAAACTGACAGAGAAAGCAACATCTTGCTTTCTTAAATATACAGACTTCCATGAACAATCAAGCAGCTATTTCCAGTCCAGGATCTCCATCCCGCTAGGTTTCCCTGGAATCAATTCTTCCAGAGCTGTGAGCTCTCAATTGTATTTGCATCACTTACTTATGAGACTGTCACTGAAGCAAATCAGAATGCACTGGTCTTTAAGATGTATTTAGCCAAGTGATAATTGACAAGCATTAGCTTGTAAATGTTTACTGCTGCTTCATGCATTATTCTTCCCTTGTTAAACTGCTGTAGAGATACTGCATATAATTTAAAACTTGATGGATGTATATACACAAGAGCAAAAGGCATAAGAAATGGTTACATTACTCCTTAAATGATTGAGATCATGTGTTTATAAGAGAAAGCCTTTGACTCAGTAGAGTGGAGCAATATCTTAACAAGATCCCAATGTGATGCTTTTCAACTGGATACAAGTGTCTTTACTGAATAAAAAGATGCATAGGAAAGAGTATTTTTTTCACTTTGTTCAAAACACCAACTAAGCCTATCCCTCACTTTTCTGCACTGCACATGAAGCAGTTATCAAATCTAAAAGAGCAACTTCTTTTACACAGTTATATTAGTAAAAATGTCATAAAAGTGTAAATTTTCATAAATCTAATAGTTTCAGGATACTACAGCATTAGAATGTCTGGAAATTTTGCAATAAAAACATAAGAAAATGTTATTTAAGATAAGCCAGAATAACATTGTTTATCAATGCAGTTCAGCTACTTCGTCTTCATTTCTGTCCATTATTCAAAAAGCTGAGGCAGCACTATTACTTCTTTTCTAGACTTGATGGCTACAATCCCACTGAATTTTCTGCCCCAACTCATCTTTTTATTCCAGAAATTTCTAATTATGCTGTTCTCATGAAGAGAAATGAGTGAAGAGTGCAAACTAAAAGATACTTTCTATTGTGTTAAAGAAAAAAAAAACACATATGTACATGGTCTCAATAAACCAAATATGCTGGTAAAGGCAGCAGTCTCAAGCTCTCAGGTACATTACCATCCAAGACACTTCAGTCACTATTGCTCAGACAGAGTTTTGTAGATTTGCATCAATAAGTTGCTTCAGCATCCAGGAACAGCCTTGTTCTGAAAATCCAGTGAAACTGCTCTGAAGCATGAAGTAACAGTACATAAACTGAGCAGAAATCACACTATTCATTCCCAAAAGAGAAGCCTTACACTTAATTCAGGTGTACACAGATAGACAAACCAACCAATTTTCATGTTGGACAACATCAGGAGGCACACAAACTGGCTCAGCTGTATATGGGAACTATTGCAAGGAGACAGAAAGTCATGCTGTGCTTGGCTATCACGGTCCACACTTCTTCACCTTTATGATCAGACACCACAGCTAACCTCCATCATAGCTAATTAGGTTTCTAAAATTCAGGTCTCTAAATTTTAAGTTACTGTTATCACCCTGAGTGTACCTTTAAGTTATAAGACCTACACAGAAGAAGGTGTATCAACAAGACTTGCTGCCTGGACAACATTGATATACATCAATGCACTCAGATATTAATCAGGCCCAGTGACAAGCAATTATGAATTGCACTGACTATTAACACAACAGACTCTGGTTTGAAAAGGACAATCTGATAGCTAGTATAGGAACAGGCTCATCACAAATCACGCAGACTGGCAAATCAGACAGCAGAAAAAGTCATAAATCTTGAACATCTTCAGCCTTTGGGAAGAAACACCTTTTGGTGTTGAAAGGTAAGCTATACTTCATCAGCTTCATATTTTCCTAAGAAAAACAGAAATAAACCAGTTTGACAGCGACAAAACTGTTGCACCCTTAGGGATTGATTAGTTTTTATATGTATTCAACTGTCACTCTACACAAATGCCCTCGATACAGACATCCAAGTGCAGATAACAGAAAATTCAGACAGTACATCTGGTGGGCAACTACCTGGGAGAGTAAGGAATAAGTTAGGGCACATAAGTCTTTAAATACACATTTGCTGGTGCAGCTTTTGTGTAGCATCAGTAAAAATCACAGAATGAGCATCAGCCACATCATCTTACAACTTTCCCAGCAGGATACAACACATCTGTACTGTACCAGCAGTCCTGGCAATACATCTGTGTTGAGGCACATATCAAAGAGACAATACTTGTTTGGAACCTTTCCTCCTCAAATTCTGCTTATTGCTTAAAATTCCCAGGTACCGCGGCTCACCCCAGGCACATTTTACGGTTAAGAGAGAATAATACCTCGAAAAGGTCACTCACCTGGCCTCTTCTAGGTGCCTATATCAGAATGGTGAATCTTGGAGCATGTATTCCCTTTGACTATAATAAAAGAATTACCTCACATGAAGTAGCAAAGTAGTTCAAACTAACATAGCAAGTCCAGACTTCTAATTTAAGTGAAATAAATATTACCATGTGTTCTAATTGAGATGTTGCTTGATATCAATGCAAAAAAGTTTATATTGTAATCACCATGCATAGCTTATCACCACACAAAGAGTTGTGCTCAATGGCTGAATGTCCAGCTGGAGACCAGTAATGGGTAGTGTCCCTCAGGGATTGGTGTTGGGACTGGCCTTGTTCAACATCTTTGTCAGTGACATGGACAGTGGGACTGAGTGTGCCCTCAGAAAGTTTGCTGACGACACCAAGCTCTTTAGCTTGGTTGATATGTTGGAGGGAAGGAATGCCATCCAGAGGGGCCTTGACATGCTTGTGAGGTGGGCTGATGCCAACCTCATGAAGTTTAACCATGCCAAGTGCAAGGTCCTACACCTGGGTCAAAGCAATCCCAGGCACAACTACAGGTTGGGCAGAGCAGAGATTGAGCCCTGAGGAGAAGGACTTGGAGGTGTTGGTTGATGAGAAAATGACCACGAGCCAGCTGTATGCCCTCACAGCCCAGAAAGCTAACTGTTCTGGGCTGCATCAAAAGGAGTGTAACCAGAAGGTCCAAAGACGTGATCCTGCCCCTCTACATTGCTCTCATGAGACCTCACTTTTAATATTGTGTGCAGTTCTGGTGTCCTCAACATAAAAAGGACATGGAACTCTAAAAGTCCAGAGGAGGGCCACGATGAGGATCAAGGGACTAGAGCACCTCCCATATGAAGATAGGATGATAGAGTTGGGGCTGTTCTGCCTGGAAAAGAGAAAGCTGCATGGAGACCTCATAGCAGCCTTCCAGTATCTGAAGGGGGCCTATAGGGATGCTGGGGAGAGGCTCTTCATGAGGGACTGTACTGAGAGGACAAGGGGTAATGGGTTCCAACTTAAACAGGGCAAGTTTAGATTGGATCTGAGCTGGCGGTGTTCAAGGCCGGGTTGGACATAACCTTGGGTGACACGGTTTAGTGGGAGGTGTCCCTGCCTATAGCAGGGGCGTTGGAACTAGATGATCTTAAGGTCCTTTCCAACCCTAACTATTTTATGATACCTAGCTATTTTTTCAGTGGAAATGTAAAGGAAAACTTATTTCAAGAAAAGAGGAAAAAAAGCTTATTCAGACATCTGATTCAAAATATTGATACCACTAATATTAACACTGTAAAAGAAAGCCATTCAGAAATTTTATTGTAAGTACAAAACCATACATAAACAGCTGAATATTGACGCTTGAGGAAACACAGAAAACCAGCAAGCATCTCATCTAGTCTACAGGCAAGATATTTTTTGAGCAGTGCTGTAATTCAAAACAGTAAACGCGAAACAATTTTCAGACAGATTAGTGGCTATGAGCTTCTATCAATTAATGACATAATCTTCAAGGACATTACAAAGACAGTACAAGACATGAGACAATCTTAAAGAATCATAGCTCAATTAGTAGGAACCAGAAACACTGTGTTGTTACGTTCATCTCTGAAGACAAACACTTTGTACTCAGGGTTATGGAGGCATTAAGATCTCAGATTAAAATTTAGCAAGTATGACAGCAATATAGTGGTGCTACGAAACACGTGCTTGGCCACTCTTAATGGAAGTGGGAGATGGAAAAAAGACCACCCAAAAGGAGGTATTCATTAGCTTTTCAGCTGGAGTAGTTTCAGTGTCTGTGAAAAACTGTAGGAGATGAAACCTTCTTTAAATAAAATGTGCAGAACTAAAAATGTTTGTCAACATTTTATGTAAATCTCTCATGAGACCCCCCACCCGCAGTACTGTGCTCAGCTCTGGGGCCTCCAACGTAAGAAAGACATAGACCTGTTGCAGAGTCCAGAGGAGGGACATGAAGATGATCAGAGGGCTGGAACACCTCTTGTATGGAGGAAGATAGGTTAAGAGAGTTAGGGCTGTTCAGCCTGGAGAAGGGAAGGCTCCGGGAGACCTTTAGAGCAGCCTTCCAGTACCTAAAAGGGCTGACAAATCTGTAGAGGGACTTTTTACAAGGGCCTATAGTGAAATAGCAAAGGAGAATAGCTTTAAAATGACAAAGGGTAGGTTTAGATTGCATATAAGGAGTTATTTTTATATGATGAAGGTGATGAGGCACTGCCACAGGCTGCCCCGAGAAGTTGTGGCTGCCCCATCCCTGGCAGTGTTCAAGGCCAGGTTGGACGGGGCTTGGAGCAACCTGGTCTCATGGGAGGTGTCCCTGCCCATGGCAGGGGGTTGGAACTGGATGATCTTTAAGGTCTCTTTCAACCCAAACCATTCTATGACTCTATGAACACCTAAATACACTCTACCATACTTGAAGCATGAACAAAGCAACTGGTTGAATCTTTACCCGCACGTTTTACTCCTAAAGTTACCGTGAGATTTCTTATTATTTACTACCCTGGTCTGCATGAAGGTAGAAAGAAATGCAGTGATGAGAAATTTCAGAGAATAAATTACAACATGTACTTGAGCTCATCACTGAAACAAACATCGAAAAAGGAAGTCAAGCAGATCTGAGATTTCTAAGAAAAACAAACACAATGCAGTGCCTAATCTGCAAAGGCAGTATCTGAAAGCCTAACCCATATCAGAAGTGTCTTAAAGTCAAAAGGAGTAACACCTTGCTTCTAGGTACAAAGCTACTGGGGATCTCTTTAATAGAGAACACTTAAATAATTGTGTTTGATGGGTGAGGCTGCATCATTTATCAAAAATCTACGGTAAAATTTAATTTTCCATGTGAGTCAAAGACAGCAGTGGCAGCACTGCTTGTTGTTGCTGATCCGTGCCTGTTGATGCCTTCTGAAGTGGAAATGATGGATGCCACATGTTCTAGCTGTGATTAAATTTGCTTTGACAAAGCAGCATGGAAATCTGATTTTCAATAGACTCTTGCATTTCACCCAGTGCTGAGTAAACAGATACACAACATAATGCTCTATGGTTGTCAAGCTGATGGCTAATTCATTCTGCCAGTCCAATCAATCTATCCATTAAAATACTGCCTGTCAATATCAAGTAGGTTCAGCTTGGAAATTGCATGGAAATAGGAAGCTGTTTAGAAGTAAACACCTCCAAAGCCAAATGTATCATAAAGTTATTTGCTTAGGTCCTCCCAACTGCTTCACTCAGCCCAGCAGCAATGTTGACAGCAGACTTTTGCTTGCACACTTGATGTTTCTCCAACCTGTCTCCCTCCAATTATGCTGCAGAATGAAGGTACAACATACCAAAACCCTCTCTTCTTCTGTTACTGTTTGAAGAGGAGGCACAAAAGCACATTAAGAATTCAGCTTATCCAAATGCTGTTATCCCAATACTTAAAACTACTGTACCTAACACTGCCTTCAGAAAAAGGCATCCTTCATACCTTGACTGACAGGGAATAGGAATTGGCAAAACCCAGTGATAGGAGATCTTTGACGGCACTTAGCTCAGGCACCCTTGCATAACCTTTCAGTTTTACCCTTCATTTGGAGGAAATTAGAATATTATCCACTAATCTTTCTCGGCAGTTCTGTGGACATTCCTGCCCTCTCAGCAGTGCCTGAGCTCTCCTGTCGGTTGTCATAACCACACATACGTGATGCTCCCAATGTTATCTCTGCATTCAGCTCCTCACCACACAACAAATTGCCATGGAAAGGGGGATGAGTATATACTTGGTACATCCTGATAAAAACCCCAGCAGTCTAAAACACCAGTTTATAGAATTATATATATTTATATATATTTTAAACCAATGAAACAACCCCAAACTCCCCCAAAAAGCCCACATAAGGATGTCTAGAATTATAGTACAGTTGCTGAATTGTAAAACAATCCCCAGCCCTTTGACAGTGTCAAACAGAGCAGTAAGTAGAGAGGGATATTTAAAGCTTAATTGAATCATGATAAAAAGAAAAAACATGCTAATAAGCACTAGCAACCACTCACAATTCTTCCTATTCCTCTGCTATTTAGACCTTCAGAACTTGAAAAAAAACAAGCAAATTCTGATTTAATACAATCTCCATCCTAAAGAGAAAGAAGAAAGGAGAAGACTTAAGCCAAATTACACCAAAAGAAAGCTGTAAGCCCTTTTCTCACAGTCACATAAGAGGAGTTGCATTGAGTACTGAGCATCATCAGAAAACAATAATGGAATTGTCGTGGTTTGAGGCTTTCAAACCCATGCAGCCACTCTCACTCACTCCCCTCTCTTTCTTCCTCAGTCCAAGAGGATGGGGAGGAGAATCAAAAGAATGCAACTCCCACAGGTTGAGATAAGAACAGTTTAGTAACTAAGGTATAACA
>JASSUY010050590.1:11049-53833 GCA_032466535.1 Forpus xanthops | reverse complement strand
GGTGGCATGGTTTAGTGTGAGGTGTCCCTGTCCCTGGCAGGGGGGTTGGAACTAGATGATCTTAAGGTCCTTTCCAACCCTAACTATTCTATGTTTCTGTAGTAATGGTCAGTGTTTACTTACAGAAAGTAATACTCTATTTGTGTTCCTGCTGCAGTCTGGTAACTGTCTAGTGCATGGTGGTATTCAGTCCTCAGTCCTGCAGCTTTATGAGAGTTATTTTACCTTTTAAGATGTACTGCCCTGAAAACGAACCATGAGAAGGCAAGAAAATGAGAATTTTAAATTCTTAAAAAGTAATTTTCTCTTGATAGTTAATGTTGTTTAAGGTGAAAATGACTGTTTTGCAATATTCAGCAGCATATAATGACCTGTTTGAAAGAGTAATTGGATGTATATGTTTACTGCTTGCTGTTCAAAATTTTATAATTGCAATATTGAAAATAAACGGAATTATTTGCAGTTAGAAAAGTTGAAATAGTTGATAATTTAATCTAACCTAATGAAGACTATTCAATACCATATGCTTTTACAAAATTGGGTCTATTTTTTTTTTTTTTTAGTTATTTTTACCTGATGGATCATTTGTAAATGAGGTATATTGCCAACAAAATGGCTAATGCATTTCAGCATGATGATTTATGTACCGCATAATCCGTGATGACAGGTGGTTTTATATGTAACTATAAATAAAGCAGTAGGTGTGTATTCTGGGAATGCTGATGTTCTAGGAAGATGTGGTGCTTTGCTAGTGTTTCCTACTGTTTATTTGTAAAATTATTTTTTTTCTCTCTTGTGCGAGGACAAGCTGTTTTAACTTTATCACATTAGATTCCACAATTTCCCAAAAGTTAGGAAGAAGTTTTGAAAGTTTGACCATTTAAAACAGAAGAGCTGGAAGAAAAGGTGTTGCACAGTAGGGATTGAGCTGCTGTCTGCAGAATGGTGGTGTTATTAGGTTGCTTTGTTACCATGTCTGAATAATAAAACTTTTCTGTAAGTGGTATAGCAAATTTTCAGGTATGGTAAGGTTTTTTTGCATCCCAAATACCAAACGAGTGGTAATTTTTTTTCTGTTTTTTGTGTTATTTGTGGCTGCCGCTTTCTGAAGCGGTGGTGTTCCAGGTGTTCAGGAAAATATTTTCTGCTAGAATGTATTGCTGGACAGTCCCAAAGCAGCTGTTGACATTTCATATTCATCTGCCTTGGCAGAGATGAAAAATGAGACTATGGTGGCATACTTTTCCCCTCAGTATTCAAGAGGCACGGGGCTAGACTGCCAAACCCAACATGACAGTGTCACACAAGTATGACTTATCCAGCTCTTCTCAAGGCCTGACCTGTATAAGTTGGTATGCCAAAGGGAACACAGAACATTCGGAAAAATCTCTCTTTGAAGACAAAATGACACTTGGATCTACTATTGAAGCCCACAAAGCCATTGTTAAGGCTTCTCTGCTTTCATTAGTTATTGTAGATGCTTGCTGCTGAGCAGGTGAAAGCCTTCAGAGGGGTGTGTATGTGTGTGTGTGGAGGGGAACTATACAGTCTTCCTTTATCCACATCAGTGTTGCCTGGTATGCCTCAGACTGTGTTTCAGTACCTGCCAGGCTCAGTTTTCTACTGGGTCTGGTAATGCACATTTAGGGCTTATTTGTGAGATCTTCAGTGTTTTCATGTGGTGTATGAGCTGAGGTTTGTGTGGAGTACTGGATGGACATTATTATCCCTGCAGTATATCAATTCTGTGGAATTGAATCCTCAGTATTTATCTTTCAGGATGGATGATATCTATCCACAAATGTATGTTTGAGCAAATGAAGTATTAAGTGCATACGCAGTCTATGATGCCCACTTCTATTGGTTCTGGTTTGGTCAAACTTTGGTTTTCTCTGTGAAAGTTCCTAACTTTTGTATTTAATTCAAAAGTTGTGTTTAATGTCTTTAGTTGCAAATGTTTTCTTAAATACAGAAGTCACTGAACATTTGATTATTCTTGTTTAATTTGATATTTATTATCTGTGCAGACCCTGCCAGCGCAGGTGTTGCTGTAGAAAGTCAATGAAGTGCGTAATTGTCTTATTTTGAAGGCAGTGATTTTCTTCTGTAGCTCAAAGTGAATGAGACAGTGTTGTGTATAAGCATGTGTAACTTCTAAGGGCATTCAGTCTTGGGTTATGGTTTTAGTTTGTTTGATTTTTTTCAATTTTTTTTTTTTCCCTGTGACATTTCTCAGAACGTCCTCTGCATTATACAGACAATGTATTAGAACAAGTTCTTCACTGGAGTTCACTACCAGAACCTGGCACTGCATATCTGATAATAAAGCGGTTTCTAACAGCAGACATCATAAAACTCTACAGTGGTATGTATCTTTTAAAAAACTTAGATGTTTCATGTGGGGACATGAGGATGACTATTCTTTTGTAGCTGTTACCTTAGGACAAAGTGTCCCAGAATATTTGAATTGCTACTACTTTATGTAAGTTAATTATACTGATGGTTGTGCTGACCTCCTTTTAAAACATCAGATTCATGGATCTTCTTGTTTTTACAAACTATAAGTTTTCCCATTTGAACATAAAAGTGCAGAGAAATTTCACTTTCAGTTCAGTGTCTGAAGTTCTTATGTGAAACTTGTGACTGCCCTTTTATCCATAGAGCAGTTCTGCTTAGTCCATTCACTGTGGTCTCTCTCTGTGGATTATATATACATATATCTTGTGTATATATAATTACATTATGTATAACCATGTAATTTATGTATTAAATAATTTTATATACTAATAATATCTATTTTCTAATCTGATGCTTTCAAGCTACAAAACTCATTAGAGAGTATGCAGCCTTTAAAACTGATGAGGAATTTAGATCTGATACTCAAAAGGAGATGTAGTTCAAATTTACAATGGAAAACTATGATTTGCAAGCTGCCCCCTTCCTATTTTGTTTTTTTACATAATACCTGGATTGAAGTCTCCCATGTAATAATATGTAGCATTTACTTTGAAGGAAGCAGTGGTTTAGAAGTTAGAGATCCAAAAATTGCTATGCTGTTTTCAAGCAGTTGAAATCCTGTGTGCTTTCACTGTAATACATGTGATGATGACACACGATGATGCCTGGTTTATGCCCATCTAATTTTATCTAATGACTTAGTCAAATATGCAATCTTTTCTTTTTCTCTATTCCACGCAGAGGTGTTAATCTCTCCATCTATATATCTCTTCTGTCTTAATTTTAAGAAGTAAAAGTTATGATGTTATTCTTCTGAAAGGATTAGACTTCTCTCATTATCCTTTATTCCTGTAAAGAAATATTCCAGAAATACAAATCAACCTTAACAAGTGTTCTGTTCATGACTGTTAACGTTTGAGTTCCAGTATCTCAAAACATGTCATAGCAGACAGTGAATAGAGAAAAATGGCCTACTTCATTAAAAGGTTGATATATGAACTTCCATCACCTCACTCAGTACGTATTCAGGAATAATCAGAATATGGGTTTTAAGGACTGTGTGACCCACTGCTCTGAGAAATACATATGGATCAGGCTAGTGTCAATTTACAAAATGTAGTACTATTTGAAGGGAAAATCTACTATTTGCTCTTCTCTCCTAATTTCTACATCCATTTCTTCTCGCAACCCATCACAGTAATTGTTTGCATCTGTTTATTCAGTTTGACCGTAGTCTAGACACACTGGCTGTTGACTGAATATTTACATTTACTGGCTGTTTTTTTTGTGAGTGTACATGTTAAAAATAATCAGAAACTCATTAAATAATTTATATTTGTTTTCTTAGTGGTTTGAAAAGTCTCTGGCAGTTGCAGAGTTACAGTGTTGATTTTTGCAAACTCTACATGGTAATCTTGCGTATCACAAAATATTTTCTTGAGGGTGGAATTGGCACTTTAAGGAAGTTTTACATGGTGAACATACTTTAATTTCTAAAATGTTACTTTTTCTAACTGGATCCTGTTAGAAAATAATATCTACCTGGGAGTATCTGTCTGGGAATGGATTGCCCAGGGAAGTTGTGAATACTCCATCCCTGGCGGTGTTCAAAGCCACATTGGACGGAGCCTTGGGTGACATAGTTTAGTGGGAGGTGTCCCTGCCCATGTCAGGGGGGTTGGAACTAGATGATCTTAAGATATTTTCCAACCCTAACTATTCTATAATGCTGTGATTTACCTTCTGTGATTTACTTCTTTAGGCAGCCTGTGCCAGTGCCTCACCACCCTCACAGTAAAGAACTTCTTCCTTTTATGTAACCTAAACTTCCCCTGTTTGTTTGAACCCATTACCACTTGACCTATCACTATAGTCATTAATGAAGAGTCCCTCTCCAGTATCCTTGTAGGCCCCCACCTACAAGGAAGGCTGTTGTGAAGTTTCCATGCAGCCTCCTATTTTCCAGGCTAAACACCCCCAACTTGCTTAGCCTTTCATTGTGTGGGAGGTGTTCTGCCCCCCTTATCATCTTTATGGCCTTCCTCTTTACTTGCTCCAACAGCTTCATGTCCTTCTATGTTGAGGACACCAGAAATGTACATAGTACTCCCAAGTGCGGTCTCGTGAGAGCAATGTTATGGGACAGGAGCACCTCCAACCTACTGGTCATGCGCCTTTTGATGCAGGCCAGGATACAGTTGGCTTTCTGGGCTGTGAGGACACAAGCCGGCTCATGTTCTGTCTGTTGTCTGCCAACACCCCCAAGTCCTTCTCCACAGGGTTGCTCTGAATTACTTCTCTGCCCACCTTGTAGCTGTGTCTGGGATTGCCCCAACCCAGACGCAAGACCTTACATTTGGAGATGTTGGACTTAATGAGGTTGGCATTGGCCTACCTCTCGAGAGTGACAAGTTTCCTCTGGATGACATTTCTTCCCTTTATTGTATCAGCTGAACTCCACAGTTTGGTGTTATCAGCCAGCTGTTTGAGAGTGCACTCAATCCCACTGTCCATGTCGCCAACAAAGATGTTGAACAGGACTGGTCACAACACCGATCCCTGAGGTACACCACTCACTACTGGTCTCCAGCTGGAGACCATTGACCTCAACTCTTTGTGTGCAGCCAGCCAGCCGGTTCTTTATCCACCAGGTGGTCCATCCATCAATGTCTGTCCAACTTAGAGACAAGGATGTGGTGTGGGACAGTCAAACAAGTCCAGGTAGATGACTTCAACTGCTTTGCCTCTATCCATCAGTTCTGTAGCCCTATCATAGAAAGCCACTAAGTTGGTCAGACATGATTTGCCCTTAGTGAAGCCATGCTGGCTGTCACCAACCGCCTTGTTCGTGTTTATGTGCCCTAACGTGGTTTCCAGGAGAATCTGCTTCCCGATCCTGCCAGGCACAGAGGTGAAGCTGACTGGTCTGTAGTTCCCGGGCTCATCCATTTTCCCTTTCTTGAAAATCAGGGTTACAATACCTTTTTCCAGTCACTGGGAACTTCACCTGACTGCTATGATTTTTCAAGTATAATGGACTGTGGCTTGCAACCTCATTTGCCAGCTCCTTCAGGACCCGTGGATGGATTACATCAGACCCCATGGACTTGTGCACTTTCTTATTCCTAAGATGATCTCGAACCAGATCATCTCTTACAGTGTACCTAGGGTGTTCATTCTCACATGTTCCTGCATCTGAATTCCAAGACTTGAGTGGCATGGTCAGAGCACTTGCTGGTGAAGTTTGAGGCAAAGAAGTTGTTGAGAACTTCATCTTTCTCCAAGTCAAGGTTAGCCAGTTCTCCTGTTTCCTTCTAGAGAGGAAAGATCTTTTGTTATTTTCTCTTGACATTTAATTTTATAGCTTTTCATCCTTAATGCAGAAGCACTCTTCCATGTGCTTTTCAGAGGGGCAAGGTGTGCATATTTTTTTAGTATAAGAGGTACTCAGTACGGTTTAGTACTATTTCAAGCCCCTTTTTCTTCTCCTTTCCTGAAGATTTACCACATTAAGGTTTTATTAGTTAGAAGAATACATTTTGACAATAAAGGTTGTATGTATATAGGTCCTTTAATTTTTTCTATTAAAGAGTTATGTAATTTGGGTTGGAAGTATTGATTTTTGAGAACAAGGGTTATTATTCAGAGGTGTTGTTTGAAACAGTCTTCTAAACCACAGGTAGATCAATGCTGAATGGATTGAGTGCATCTAATTTTTAGTAGATACAAAGTTCTAGAAAGTTTCTTGTATTTATTAGTTTGCAGCTGAAAAAAATATTCTGATTAGGACACATCCCAATTATTTTAGATTACTTTATGAAATAGTGGCTTCTAAAGAATATAGTATATCATAAATTCAGAGGATCGTTATTTTTCCAAGGTCTCTAAATATCAAGTGTTGTATAGATTTTTTTTTTTTATGGTGAGATTTTCTATGTGAAGTTTTGAATGAGTGTCATGTAGGGAACTATGTGCAGAAGTTTAAAATCTTGTAATTTGCTACAGATGTGGAAGTATACTGCCAGTCTCACAACAATTTGTGATTGTGTGGATAAGAATTCGTGCTGTATTCTGAATGTGAAATACATATTCCTACAGGCAAAGAGGGAACATGTTAGCACTTCCTTTAACTGTGCATCTATATTTGTGTTTATAATTGAGATAATCCAAATAACTTCTGATTTAAGTTGTTGAAATGTGTTGATTCTGGATTCAGATTCTGTCTTCAAGCTAATAAAAATACTGGGAAATCTTCTTTTGAGAATTTTTTGTTTCACAGCAAGTATGCTGATTAGATTGTAGTTGTTTTTATTTAATAAAGTTAAAGATATTTATCTTTTTAATTTCCATTATATTTTTAAACAATGTTTTTAATCATTTCAGTTTGTAGTAAGATATAAAGCAAGAGGAAATTTAGAGTCACATTTTTAATTATCCTCATTTTACAAATAATTAGGGTTAGTAGAAGGAATAGTTTAATTTCAACCCTTTAAGCAGCTGTTTTTCAGCCAGTATTAAAGAAGGGATCTAGATACAGCTTTTCAAGTTAGTCCCAAAGTCTCTCTAGCCCTACAAATGGTAGTTGAATCTGACTCTTGAGTTTTGAAGTATAACCTAACGAGGGGTTTTATATGCACTTTAAAGTATATTTACGTATTTGGACGTGTGAAACATGTACGTTTTGTGCATGCAGAATTATCCATGTAATGCATTAATATATTTTTCACTACTTAAATGTTACTTATATCCTAGATAGTGGTGTATGGAATAACTGTCTACAGTTTCTTTAAAAGAAAGAACAAAAATACTATAAATACTGAAGTGCAGGTAGCTGAAAACATTACAGTGCAATATATTTGTATTAAATCCCGCATTTTATGCTTGTTAGTGATGTTTCCTGCAAATTCTTAATTCTCCTTTGTCGCCTCTCATGCTGGCTTTGTGTACATCATGCAGTACTTGAAGATAATGATGGCTCATTTAGCAGGATGTATGAAGATGGAAAAAAATAGATAATTTTGATTAGTACATGTTACAAGTTTTGCTTCCAGAGCGTGACTAGCTGTGGCTGTATAATACTGCACTTGACAAATAAAAAGAAAATACACAAACAATATCTTTCCTGACCAAATGAAATTATATTTTATGTTACTTTTTATTGTTGAATTCTTTAAAACATTTTGTTCTTGCTTTTTTGAGATTATGTTTTTGGGCAAAGCTGATAAACTAGTTTAAAAAAAAAAATAAACACAAAACAAACAAAACCCAAACAAACAAAGCCCAAACAAACATATACCAGGCAGAATAGGAAAACTAAAGCTAGAAAGAAGTGTCGGTGCTGTAGCTTGTATGTGCTAGTAATACTATTTTGTATTATTTAGAATTCTAAATTGCTGAGGACGCACTGAAAAATCTAGTTGCTAACACTGAAAGCCGTCAGTTTTTCTGGTACTTTTTTTAAATAAGAGCTTTTAGATAAGCGATTTTTTTTTTTTTTTTTTTTTGCCTCTCTGAAGCACAGGAATTTAAAGTACCCATGCCACACTTTTTGATTTAAATGCACTTTCTGTCCTGAAAGGATTCTTTTAATTAAAGGGTGTTGGTGGACTCTTGCTATGTTATCTTAGAACAGAGAAGTCTTTTTGTCCCATAGTAATTAAAATCACAATCTGTCAATATTTAAGAATACCTTTCTTATTAATAGAAAAATATATTCATATCAGTATGTAAGTGTAATGTAGAAATATATATTTATGTATTATTTGTATTTAGTATAAAATCAGTGAAATTGTAATTTTAGTCTTTTAATAAGCAGTAATCTTAGGGGCACTTAAAAATAGTGTTGCGAAATCTTCTAACAAAATGCTTTTTTTATTTTCTTGATAGAGAAAAATGAGAAAGGTAGTGTGAAAGCGAGCAATCTGAAGTATAAAGAAGAACCATCAAAACTACTATCTGGAAACAAATTTCAGGAACGTTATTTTGTGTTACGGGAAGGAAACTTGCTTCTTTATAAGGATATGAAGGTACCACAAACAAACTCTTCACCAAACTCACTTCAGCTTTCTTTTGTCAATGAGGAAAAAAAAACAAACAAAAGGCAGCCAAGCAGATCAACATTTTAGATAGTAAATCAGATTTTCTGTAGTCTGGGGTTTCAGTACAAGGTTTTTACCTTATTACTGCCCAGATGCTTTAGTAAAAGGAGTTTGCATCAGTTGCTTGTTTAGCTATTCTAATTATGCATTATTGTAAGATTTAGAAAAAAGCAGTTTTCAAGAACACCTACAACTCGTGTGACTAAGCCGTGACTAAGTTTTTTGAAAACGTATGGTGGAGAGCAGTAATAGAGATAATACGGAACTTCAGTGAGCTGCATGGTGTTTTTTCTTGTTATTTCATACAAAGGCTTTTGAAATTACAATGTCCAGGTTTCTTGTACCTACAAGTGTCATGACAAAAGAAATTGTAAGAAGCAATAATTCTTAATACACTATCAAAATCTTTCACTGCTTTCCAACAACAGTTTTCAGATGCATTCTCAGTCCTCCAAAAACTAGTATTTGTAATTAGGTATACCTCAGAATTCCACTTATACTTAATGGCATGGTGGGTCTTAAATACTTCGTAAGTTTTCTTTAAAGAGTGTTTTTGGATGTATTTAAGTATAAAACCAAATATGCATCGTGAACTATGTTTTCAATTTTTGTTTTGATGATTTCTGTATGTTTGATTTGATTTTGTTGTTTGTTTTTTTTAAAAAAAAAAAGAGAAAAAAGCTCTTAAAGTTTAAAGTGCATTTATTTTTACTGCCTGCTAGTTTTGCCCATCCAACAAATACAGAGGCGTACTTGCTGACCTTCATAAAATACTTTTTCGTAAAGGCAGATCCATTGCTCAAGTGAGCTAAGGCAAAAGAAGTACTGTGTTTTCTTGTGACAGGTTGGATATAATCTTAATTAGAACAACCCCAGAATGTCAAAAATGGCATGTTGTAATTTAGTGCTAAAACTCAAATTGGCACATATGTGAGAATAAATGAACATGCTCATAAAAACCTTAATTAGTATCTTAGAGTTTGTGATAGTATTGTTGTACTGCTGTAAGATCTGCTTTTTTATCCCATCTTGATTTATAAAACATTAAATTCTCTAACTCGGATGGAATTTTGAACAGTATTACTTTTAAATGACTTTGCACTTGTTTTTGAAAAAAAACAGGTAGAAATAACATTCAGATAAAATAGTGTATATCCATTTGTTTAATCTTCTTTTGAGAGAGGTTCATCTTCCACTAATAATTTTGGTTTAATTTTAGTCAGAAATGAATAGTAGGAAAGCTTGACATTGCAGATGGAAAACTATTTTTAATAAGACTTCATTTATTTATTAATTTATAAATTCTCATTAACAACAAATTAAGTTTCTGTATGCAGATGGAAATGCATTCTGTTAAGTGTTTCTCTTGTTCAAGAGAAATTATCAAAAAAGTGAAACATTTCTTTGATACTGGATTTTAAATTACAATAATGTACTAATTGATTATGCATACCACTGCAGTGTACTGTTGTTAAGAAATACGTTCACACACAGTCAAATAGCTTCCATACAGTACATTTTTGTGCTAAGTATACTCTTGCTTAACTAGATACTATGTTTTGTAGGGGTGTTCTTTCAACCTGGCAGTACCCTTGCTTTGAGGAGGATGTTGCATAAGAATACTGACCAGAAAATTATGTGTTTTTTCTGTTTCATTTTCGATTTGTTTTCAATTTCGCTTTCACATATGATTATGCCATCTCAGATTCTTTTCCTTTTTCCCTACACTGGAGTGTTGGAGATTGAAAGCTGTAGGGGGCAAAATTGAGAATCCAGGGCAGTTAACACTGGAGTAGTTTTTTGTAACGGGATTGTGAGATTTGTTAAGGTTGTTTTTGTTTGTTTGTTTCTAAATAGAAAACTGTAACACTTGACTGAAATGCACAAAAAGAATGTTAGTGTATTGTTAGATGTTAGTTGTGGTCTTGTAGTAGAATAGCGCTCATGGGAATTTTATTGCTTCCTGTCAGTATTCCATCCTTCAGGAACTTTCAGTTCTCATACCTAGGGCAGGTTTGTGTCTGTTGTAGGTTGGCTAAAGGTAGTTTGTTCAAGAAGGAACAAGGAAGGAACCTCAGGAGAACTTCAGTCCAACTTTCTGTTCACAGCAGAGCTAGCAACTGAGGTCAGAATGGGTTGCTCAGGGCTTGATGCAGTCAAGTCTTGAAAACCCTGTTTTCAGTAGCAGTAGCTGACTGCCCTCATGTGAAAAAGTTTGTCCTCATCTCTAGTCATCTTCCCACAGTCAGAAGAGCATCATCCAGTCTTCTTGGTAACTTCCCTGTAGGTGTTGAGGGGCTGCTGTTAGTTCAGCCTTTCCTCACAGGGCAGGTGCTGCAGCTCCCAGCCAGTTTGGTGGACTTCTGCTGAACTCATTCCAGATTACTGATTCTCTTTTTTACTATTGAGGGGTGCAAAGCTAGTTGCAGATTTCCTTGGGTTATTAAAAGACTTCATCTGCTTTTTCTTCATCCTGGTTGCGTGATCTGAAGGAAATACTAGTCATGTTATTGTCTATCCCATAGAAGAACTTTAACAGATGGCAACCCTACTCCTCATCTTGCCTGTCTCTCTTGAAAAGCTTGTGCCTAAGTATTGCAGCACTCCAGCACTGTGAATTGTAACACCACATCGTCATTATTCCAACTGTGTTACAGTTTTGTGACTTCATGTGAACCTCATGTTCTTAGACTGCTTCCAGTAATAGTGATAGGCACAGTTTGTTAATGGGAAAGAGAGAAAAAAAATAATGATCTGAAAGAAAAAGAGGGGTGCGGTCCCTCATGTGACATTTTCTTTTGCACATTCCTGATAAAATAACTAGTATCTCATTTCATTTGCAGGCTAGCAAACCGGAAAAAGTTTTGTCTCTCAATTCCCTGAAGCTTTATCTTGGAGTTAAAAAGAAAATGAAGCCACCAACAAAGTAAGAGTAGAAAAGAAAATAGGTTAAGCACTGAATAGCAAGGTACTTATAATACTGTCAAGTCAGGGGGACATAAAACCTGGTGGGACAAGGAAAAGTCAAGATGCCAATTGAAGTATACTGAATTAAATTACCCTCTATAATATTATTTGTGTTGTTTCTGTCTCTAGTTTTGTGTTCCATATTAACTCTTCTATGCTAGGAAATTACTTTATTGATTGGCTTTTGTTAATTTTAAGTATATTACCTCTTGTGAATATGTTTGCTGCTAGCTCACCTAGTTTTGTATTGTGTGTCCTGCATTCATTGGTGAACGTGCCACCTTTACACCAAGAAAAAAAGAGAGGAGAAAACCAATTAGTCATGGTGGCAGTTCCTGTTGTTCAGTAAAGGATTTTCCTTTTTCAGGATTCTTATTTTGATGTTTATTCTAGCTGAAGACTACAGTGCTCTTTACCCACATCAGTGACTATGTCTGGAAAAGCAGTGAAAAATGACACCTGTTTTTCTCAGATGCTTCCAGTACTTGTTTGGTCAAAGCTTTGGGGACACTGAGATAATGTACAGAGGATCCTGTCCCAAGGGGATTCTAGGTGGGCTGTGGCCTTTAAACAGATCTGCTTGAACTTCTCCTTTACAGCTTTACAGCTAGCACATCAAAATGCCCTGAAAAGGTCTGTAAATTTTAAGGCTTAATTGTGTTTGGGAAGAAGTTGGTGTTTCTTTTAATTTTGTTGTTGTTTTAAAGCACAGAATGAGTAGGAGATGAGTCCAAAACAGAAGTAACAGATTATGTAAATGAGTCTTTGCAGGTAGTTTCTTTCCTTGAGGTTTATTTTCAGCCTACTTTCAAAAGCAGATTTTACAAAGTCTCTTCAGGATCTTCAGAGTGTCTGTTTCTTTCACCTCATTGTAAACCTATGTCCTTTTTTTTTTTTTTCTTCCCAACAATTTTAAAATATCTGTAAATTTGTGTGATTCCTTTAATTTACAGTGCAAAGCACACTATGTGACTTCCACACTGTAGTGGACTCTCTACTGGGCACCATCTTATCAGTTTTACTTCCAGCAGCTTTCGGAAAGTAACAGCCACAACAAAAATGTGGCAAGTAGTTAGCCATCATCTGCAGGGCCTGACTATAGCCGTTAGTCTGGAACAGATTGTTTGTTACCTGTGAATAAACCATGAGGAAATGAGTAAAATCCATCATCAAAACCACAATTTCATTCTAGAATTGCAGTATACATTTAAACCTTATAATTTCACACACACAAAGCACTGGATAAAGGCAATGAATCTCTGTAGCTTGAGAAATTTGTCCTGGACTTGAGTTTCTGATCTTTGAATTTTTCTTTTTGTTTCAGCTGGGGACTTGCAGTATTTTCTGAAAAGCACCAGTGGTAGGTAAACGTGAAAGACATGTTTGGCTTCACTTCAGTGTTTAATATTTGTTGAGATGTTCAATTTCAAAATAAGAATGTTTGGAAAGTAATGGGCATTATTTTGCATGTTGACTTTTTTTGCAATGTTTTTCATAATTAATTTAACAGTATTCATGTTTTGGTAACCTTTTTGGGTCAGGTGTTTGTATCCCTTCTGTGGCCATAACTCAGATTATTTTCATTAACTTAGAATGGTAGATTTTAAACCTATGCACGTGCTTTAAATGAAGTACAGGCATTGTCTTCAAACTAGGGTAAAGTGATAATTTGAAGTATTTGTATTTCCTAATATGGAAGTTTTAACAATAGATACAGCATTCATAAACGAATGTAAACACTGTTTGAAGTTGTTTAGAAGCCTATTTAGTATGTTTAACTGCAGCAGGAGTTTTTGTTGCTTTTCTTGTTAATTATACATTGAATTCTAGGTATATATGTTGTGATGGACAGGATGTGCAGATGGAGTGGATGATCAGCATTTTTACTGCACAGGTACTAATCTGATCAAAGAATTTAACATTTACTGCTGTTTTGAAAATTCCATTAAACAATGATACATATATGTTGTGGCTATGTTATAGATAAATTTGCAATTCCATTAAAATTTCTGGACTACTTAATGAAATAAAACTGCAGCAAGATGACTGTTCATCTGTGAAGACTATTTGTAATGTCATTTTCATAAGAAAGCTAAGTGCTCTGAGAGTAAAGGAGAAGGACATTGGCTTTGTTTTATTTATTTTTAATTTTTTTCCTGCTGCGTTGCAGAGAAGCTGGTTAAAGAAAGACAACTCATTTTTTTTTGCAGTAATAATCCTCTTCTGTGTGAAATTACGGCCATTGACCTAAAGGATAGGTTTGTGTGCCACAGTGCCTGAGTGCTGTTTCTCTGCTCACTAGTTTGGATGCTGGATGCAAACCAATCATGATAGAAAGGTGTCCCATTTCAAAATGTAGTGAATGAACTAGCCTGATTGAAGAGCTATTCCAATACAGCAGTATTCCTCTGGTATCCAGGTTAGCTTAGTTAACACTGACAATTCATTGTGTTGGATAGGAATTATCCTAAATTAAGTAATGTTCTGCTTGCTACTAGGTTGTAGGTAAGGTGCATGTACATTTCAGTACCATATAACGCATTCTTGCAAATGGAGTTTAATTCTTTTGTAGAGGAAGCATGGGTAAGAGAGATGGCAGGAGTTCAAGGTGACAGGAGACTATGACATAGTTTAAGATTTTAAAAAGATTTTGTGTCAGATTTTTCTTGCATTTCCTATGTTGTTCAGTGAATTTTGTGAAATATCACTATGAATAAACATCACTAAATTTATGATTACCTGTGAGCTTTACATATTACATGATGTGAACTGGACACAAGACTGTTAGCAATACATAGTTTTTAGAAGCGTTCCGAAATAGAATCTGAAACTTCATAGTTAGTAGAACGCATGTGTTGTAAGGAAGAGTTCCAAATTTTTGTCTTATTCAGCTCTCTTAACTGAACTATTGTAGTTTCTATGGAAACAGCAGTTGGTCCTGACATATATCTTGTGGCCATAACATGAGCAGTGTTGCAACAAATAGGCTCAGAGGTTATTGATATAGGCTACTTAGAAATAACTCATACAAACTTGGTAACTGTTAAAGGCCATTTGATGTAAAGTCACAGGAAATGCAGTCAATTAGGATTCTCATCAGGTAGTGTGGGATATAGAATATTCCTCTGTATAGATAGAAAACAGAGGCATACAGTTCAATATTAAAAAATATTTTTTCTAATAAAAAATATTAAATAATTTCATTTGCATTAAAAATTGCTTTGAATTAATACTGTTAGTTTTTAAAAATTTATTTGAATAAATGAACAGTACAATGAATTGGCAGTATTAGTGTGCTACATTGGGAGAGTGTTTTGGTTTCGTATTCAGGGGTTTTTTGCATTTTTTTGGTGTGGTGTGGTGCTTTTTTGTGGAGTTTGTTGGGTTTGAATTTTTTTCTTTTAATCAGCATTCTGAACATCAGTCAATTTGTCAGACTCTGAATTACATGAGAAATTAAGTGCTAATGATGCAGTTTTGCTATATTATTCTTTCTACAATCTACTGCTTTAAATATATTTTACCGTGAATATCTTCTTGAGAATGAAGTAACTTGTATTGCTGAAGCTTACTCTAAGATCTCCTGTCCTGGTTTCAGCAGGGCTAGTGTTAATGTTTGTTTTTTTTTTTTTCTTAGTAGCTGGTGCAGTGCTGCATTTTGGCTTTAGTTTGAGAGCAATGCTGATAACATACCGATGTTTTACTTGTTGCTAAATAGTACTTACCCTGATCAAGGTTTCCCATGCTCTGCCACAGGAGGGACACAAGAAGCCAGGAGGGAGCAGAGATAGGACACCTGACAAAAACTAACCAAAGCGATATTCCATACCATGGAGCATCATGCTCAATCTGTAAATGGGAGATGGTTGGCCAGGGGTGGCAGATCACTGCTCGGGATGGACTGAATATCGGTCAGAGCACAGTGAGCAGTTGTACTGTGCATCACTGGGGTTTCTTAAGGTTTATTTCTCTCTTCCTTTTTATTTCCCTTTTCATCATCATCATAATTGTTATTATAATATGTTACTTTAGTTATTAAGCTGTTCTTATCTAAACATATGGGTTTAATTTTTTTTCTGGTTCTTCTCTCCACCCCTTGCAGGTGAGGTAAGTGAGCGGCTGTGTGGTACCTTGTTGCTGGCTGGGATTAAAATATGCCATTCCAAATGTTTGGTATCATTCAGCAGCAGACAATTATCACATTATCCTATTTATAAAACAAAAAGTTGTAAATGTCAACTGAGGTTATTTCTGGTTAGGCTTATCAAATTGAGGCTGTCTTTAGGGAAGATAGCTTGTCTTTTACCTTATCTATTATCACGGTATTTTATCACCTTTATGTTATAGAGACTGGAGGCAGCACATTTTGCAGGTGGAATAGCTTAAATTGCAGATTCAGAATTACTGTAAAGGAGGTTTTTGAAGACTTAAGAAATCGACATTTAATGATCCAGTGCAATTAGGAGGGAGATGAAACTGTGTTACTGTGCTTCTCAGTGCTTGAGCAGAATAAGACTTTATTGGCATTAATATCAGTAAGAAAATAGTACTATAGTTATCTTGTTATTCGTCCTGTTTTCAGATAATATTTATTCCTCTAGTATAAATAGTGCAGAAAATATAACTAGCAAAGTATACCTATCACTGTAATTTAGTAACAAGAGTATTTTTGATACAGAAAATAAAGTTAGCTCAGAGGTTACTAATCTTGTACTTCAGGCTGGCCAAGTCGAAGAGGATTTGTAGGAGCACCAGTGTTCTTTCAGTTATATACATACTAGACTGTATGGCTGAAACTCTGTTCTGAACTCTGTAATAGTTTTGTACAAAATCACTTAATGGCATGCATATCACACAGTTGGAAGTAATTATTTGGTATGAAGATGGACACAATAGTATTCCAGTTACATTGCCTTTGATAAACTAAAGGGGCACATTGTATTACCATAAGGTGCAATTGAACAGATGGGTCGAAACTATGAATATATACATTTATTATATGGCCTAATACGTTGCTATTGTTTCTCCTAGAGTTCTATTTTAAGAAATGTTACAAAGAAGAAAAATCAAGCTACTTGACAGGGATAGTTTCCTTAAGCTTGCTGAGAGTTAATGGAGGCAGTTTCCTTCAGAAGCTGACTTAAAGTCTCTTAATCACTTTCTGAATTTCATTTGTTTCTTGTAGCTTGATCCACTGTAAACTGATTTTGGTTGGCAAGACTTGATATTTCATATACCTTTTCAGTGTTTCATTGGAACAAAATGTCAAGCCATTTCCCCTGAGATAACCTACGTTGTTACTGTAGGTTTAAGCAATGATTTTCTCCTAAATTATTAGCATAAATTTTTAACACTTGTTTGCAAATTGGGGTAATTATATTTTCTTTTAGAAACTTTTGTGGGAGTCCTGAAAGCATGTTTATGTGGAATTTTGAAATTGAGAATGGAGTCAATGTGTTTTGTTTTATGATAATTTATGTTCTTAGAAGGCCATTTAAATAAATAATATGGAGGGAAGTTTGCTGCATGAAAAGTGTATAAAGACATTTTGGCTCTGTTTACTCAACATCATGCAGCACTTACAAAATAATAGCATAATTTAAAGCACCATAATCTTCCCCCATCTCCCATAGGAGGTGGGCATGGTTTTGTGTGGTAGATAGCTTTTTCCAAGAGTTTTACATACAAAAAAGTATTTGTGTGTTTATGAAATTCCGCACCAAACATAAGGAATCATTTTGTCTTCCAGCATGCAGATATATGGCCACCTGCTGGAAAAGCAAGAAAACAGTCTGTAACTAAAAGTCCAAAGATTGGAGGGTTACCACTAATTCCCATTCATCAAGAGAAGACCACTTGTAAAATCAGAGGGAGTTCAGAAGTAAGTGATGTTTAAACTTCATGTAGAACTTATAACCACAGTGCTGTACTTCTAAGAATAGTCCAGTAATAATGAACTCTTTAGGATGTTCTTTTCATTGTTTTGTCATTAAAGGAACAGGACAATTTAATGTAAAAACACATTGTGCCCTAAACTTGTGTCACCTCTTTGGCTGTTCAGTAAGTCAGTGGTGGATTATTACTTGTGTTAGGGTTTTTTTTTGAGCAACAATTGTTAATTAGGAGTAAATAGGACTGCCTGGTGGACTAGTTTGCCTTACTTCTACCTGAGAAACAGCAGAGCTAGTGGAGGCACTGTTGTGCTTGGGAAGAATAATGGTAACTAGTCTTCATAGAGCAAAGAATAAGTATTGAAACAAAGCAGCTTGGTCCTTTGACTGCATGCAGTATTGTTTCTTACATGCTTTAGAAGATTTTGAAGGGAGATAGAAATACAGTATGCGTTATCACCACTTTACAGAGATTTTGGTACAGGTATGGATTGGTGAAGCTGACAGTTTCATAACAAACCAAAAGCAAATGTAGAAGTAGTGCTTTATCTAAACAGCAAACTTCATCTTTTTTTTGTTCTGCTTTCTTCAGGCATTTCTACTCTGGCTTACAAATTGACTATAATACAGTGCGAATGCAGTTATGGTTTTCCTATTTTGTTTAATTTGTCCTTTTGTTTTAACCTTCTCTCAAGATATTTTTGCAGTTCTTTGATAAGTTCCTTTTGTCTAATATTTGCATTTTAAAATCAGGTTTTTTTATGAAAATAAATCACAGGTCTTTTCTTTTAAAAATCTTAATAGCCCTTAGGTATGTTTCTTACTTGTTCTTATGCAGGTACAGTTGACATCTCTAGTAAGTTGTTTGAGACGGCTGCAAATTCAGACATTGTAGGATAAAGGTTTTATTTGATGTTGAGCTTCATGATTTAAAATCCCTAATACCTTATAGTGCAAGATTTTTTTATTATTAATATTTTTGTTGATAATGTACCTCATTGGGAAGGACTCGATTGTTTCATAGACTGCAACTTTGAGAAATTCTGCATTTAAACTTAAAAGCATATGATCACAATCTTCATTATTTATGCCCTGACTATATCTAGAGAAGTTTCATGCAAAGGGCAGTTGAAATCTTTAGGAAGGTTAACACAAAATTATATGATGGGAAATATAAAACTAACACTTTTTTTACTGAAAAACCACAGTTGGAATGAATAGTAAAATAGTAGTAGAGAGTAACCATATGATATGGTTTATTAGGGAGAAATATTGTACAACAGTAAATTGTTGTCAGTAAAGCAATAGACATCTCTTTGGAGACCCACACCTCCAGTCTTTCCATGGATTTATAATACTTCTTTAACAAGCAAAAATTTTAAAGCATAGTGTAATAACCGGAGGAAGCATTTTCTGAAAGATGCTGGTTTATGAAAAATTGAGGTCTGTTTACAGATCGATGCATAAGCTCGTAGTAGAAATGTGATCTAAAGCTACCCTCATATAGGCAAGAAAAGAGATTGCAAGTTCTCCAAACAGTGAAAAAAGTTGTATCTTTCTGATGTGAATATAAGAGACAAAAAATGCTAAACAAAGATACTCACAAATTAACGACTTCAGCATTAAAGTTCTGTGCTGAGAAGTCTATATTGAATGTCTTCTTTTTTCTCATTACTGGAAGTAGTTTTACTGTGTGCTAACAAAATATATAACGAACAAAGCTTGAAACCACTGTATAACTGAGAATCCTTCCTACTAACAAATGGAATCAAAATATTTCCATTATTTATTCACTACTTTTTGCATACATGGAGAGTAGTATCATTTAAACAAGATAGAGATATGCTGTATATCTGCAGTAATTCTGTAATTTTATTTCCAAATGCAGAAAAACTGAGGAATGAGGGGAAAAAAAGTTATTTTTCGTCGTCAAATACCATAAGTTATACGTTTGTAGCATTTTGAAAGGAACGGGATAAAGGAGGGTACAGATAGGTAGAGTTGCTCCAAGTTTTTTTGTTGGTGTAATGGGTTCATCAGCAGCAGTCATTTTTCTTTAAGTAGTAGCTGATGCAGCACTGTGCTTTGGGTTTTCGGCTTGGGAACAGTGCTGATAACACCAGTGTTTATAGTTGTGGCTTGGAGTGTTTAGGCTGGCCAAAGACTTTCTGAGTTTCATGCTTGCCAGGGAGGAGGGGAGCCGGGAGGAAGCCAGGCGGAAGCAGAGACAGGGCACCTGACCCAAACTGACCAAAGAGGTATTCCATACCACAACATGTCATGTCTGGGAGGTAGAGACGGAGAGGGCAGAGACCCGAAAAGATGGTGGTGCAGGGGGGTGTGCACAGCGTGGCCAGGATTTGGTATGAGGGGATGGGGTGCACTCCGTAGTTGAGGTTGGTATCAGGTGATGGGGGGGTACTGCGTGGCGTGGCTAGGTATCAGGTGAAGATCTATTGCATTCTTTTTTTCCTTGTATTTTCTCTTGTATTATTATTGGTGGTAGCAGTAGCGATTTATGTTATATCTTAGTTACTAAACTGTTCTTATCTCAACCTGTGGGAGTTGCATTCTTTTGATTCTCCTTCCCATCTCCCTGGGACTGGGGAGGGAAGAAAGAGGGAGAAGTGAGTGAGAGAGCAGCTGCACGAGTTTGAGACCCTCAAACCACGACGGTGATATGCCGACAAAAAGAAAATGCAGTTAGATGTATATATTATTGTCACTTTGTTCACTAATTATTTAAGGGCCTGAAATTTAGAGGCAAACAGCTATGTCTAACTGAAATTGTTGCTTTTTATAGTAAGGGTTATTGGGAGAAAAGTATGGAGTCCAGTAGTATAATAAATTGCTCGAGACTAAGAGTGGGCAGTAGATTAAATATTAAGAAATAATATTGTTAAAAAACTTGATGTGACAGTTCTAATCACACATCAGATATGTTCTTTTGGACAATAGAATTTGGCTCCATCAACTGAATATTCTTAAAATACAAATATGTAGGAATTGGGATTCCTTGGTATACTGAATCTGCTTTAAAAGTTCAATATGTTGAGTAGTGTGTGTTAAAG
The DNA here is from genome assembly GCA_032466535.1 of Forpus xanthops. Lineage (NCBI taxonomy): Eukaryota > Metazoa > Chordata > Aves > Psittaciformes > Psittacidae > Forpus > Forpus xanthops. The sequence goes on along the minus strand of JASSUY010050590.1, from coordinate 33,349 downwards.
GACTACATGGCAGTACCCAAGAGTGTTTCAGGGAAACAGGCAATTCTTAAATGAGTTCTATATTTAACCTGTTCCTATGCTCATCATATAAAGGCCTCCTACTATACCCAGTTTAGCAGGAGAGCTGTGCTGATTTCAGAAGGGTAGTTGGTGTTTTTCTTCTCAAAAGTTGCAAAATGGAAACATTATGTAAAAAATTCTGTAAATAGAAGATTGTTGCTCCTGACTGAATTCCACAAGATATTCCTGTCTTAGTTTGTGACTAACAGTGAGTACCTTGGAATGGGTTACTCTGTTTTCTGAAAGATACTGAATGACAATTTACATTTCACGTGCTACATGTATGTTATCACAGGTAGTCCTTTTATTGTTATTTTATTAATTGAACATGTATCACTGGTGGTAACATCACTGTTACCTTATTCATTCAAAAACATTGTTTACAGTGGAAAGCATTTTTTTAAATGGAAAATTGTGGCTTTTTCAAGTATTTAGCAGAGCAGAACTCCCTACATTCATGAGTCATTGGAACATTTTCTTGGTTGCCTTGAGCTTCTCTTCACTGTCTGTAGCTAAGATGTGAATAATACGATGAATGTATAAATAATAAGATACTTCTTCCTGGCTTAGGTGATAGTAGGAGGTTCTAAAGTGGTAGCAGTTGTTACTGATGGGAGCAGAATTCAAGTTCTCAGGCAAACTAAAATCTCCTACGTAGCCTGCACTGGTGGTAACTCATGTAACCTCCCAAAACAAACAAGGCAAGAACCCTCAAATAATGTGGATGTTGGGTTCTTGGCACTTTTCTTTCACTGTAAGATATGCTTCTAAGTGGCCACACCAATTGCAAGTTTAGACGAACATTTTATTTGCCTTTTGTTTCCTCCAGTTTAAGAACTTAAAAACAGCCTACCAGTATGGAACAGTTGCATTGCCATCAGTTTGTTGTTTTATCTGAGTTCCCAGTATGTTACTTAAAGTTCCTAGCCAAAATTTGAAAAAGCAGTCAGTGTTACAATTTATCAGGTAGTACTGAACAGCTACTGAAAGTGTTTGTGTTATCCTATAAAATAATCTTTTATGCGTACATGTAGCTCAGTCATTAAATTATAAGAATAGCAACATTCACAGTTGTCTTTGATTTATGAATTCTGAGTTTTTAGGAGTATATGGATCTGCTGTAAAACATTAAAATATCAGATACTGTTACAGGATGAAAAATCAAATTTTAAATTTTTTAAATATTTAAAAATATTTTTAAAATGTTATATGAAACTATTGAACAAAAATTGCTGTCTAAATATTACTTAACATTGCTTGAATGTGATCTTATTTCTCTTTGCTTGTTTTCTCAGAAGATAGAACTGCAATCTGGGAAAGCAAAATTTGGTGAGCATCATGAAAATGACTTCCTGGAAGAAAGAAAAAAATTGAAAGAAAAAGCTTCTATTGTGGCACAATGTTTGGAACAGAAGGAGGGTAAAGTGAGAAATCATGCAAAACCACATCAGAGCTTGATCTGTGTTGAGGATGTTGGTGCAGTGATGACTGACCTACATCAACGACCACATAAGGCACTGAAAAAAAATAAGAACAAAACAAACAAAACTACTTTGGAATTAGATAAAAAGTTACCATCAAATGTGATTCAGGAACTAAATACAGTGCTGCAAAAGAACAGAGGACTTCATGATGAAAACTCCAGCTGACTTCCTGGGTCTGAAGTTTGAAATATACATATATATGTGTGTGTATTTTTCATGCAAAAGTAGTCTTTTTTTGTTGTTGTTTGTACAGGGAAAAGGAAATAATTTGTTTATATGCAGCTGTTTATTTTGTATATGCCTATGCCACATGTTATAATTTAAAGTCAAACTGAGAGGACTTATTATGCAGAACTCCTGAAATTTGGAAGTTCTGTACAGTGCAATGACACCTGGGTTGTATCTATTACATTTTATTGCAAATTTATGTGATATAATAATCCTAAGCACTATCAAAGCTTTTGTTCTGTTTATATTCAATATCATCTTGTAAATAGTAGAGAGATATTTTTGGAAGAAGTCAAGATACACAGTGAAATTTGTACTGTTGGTCTACAATATAATTGCCTAACACTATAACAATGAGTAACGTCTGCTTTAAGAAGTCATTTTTGCATGTAATTTTTTATTATTGCTATTTATGAGAAAAATTAGTGTCTCCTATACATTTGTGCTCTGGCAGAGCAGCATGTGGAAGAATCAAAAGGGAGAGGACTGTTGCAGATAAGGCAGCGTAATTAGTTCTGAAAACTGTGTCTATATGGTATAAATCTGATTATAATATGAGAGAGAATACTAAGGATGACAAAAAGCTATCTTTAAAGCAATATCCAATTTAAAAGGGTATACTACTTGGAAGAGCAACATCATCTGATTGCTTAACGGGCTTAAGTAATTTTATAAGCAGACCTTGGTTAGCTCTGGGTGAAAAGGGCAGAATTTTGTGTCTCTGGATAGAGCTTGCTTGGTGCTGACAAAGTTGCTAGCATCTGATGAATATTTAATATTCACATGAGAAATTAATTTCTGTAAGAAAAAGTGGTCCCCACGCAAGCGTATCTATCAGAAAGGTTCTAACTCAATTAAGAAGTGCCAGTTACTAAATGGGTGAGGAGATTAACCCCTCCCTTTGCCATGAGGACAAAGGTGAGCAGTATGCTGTTCGCAGGGACTGGGAAATGCTTGTGCACAGCTCTTCTGAGTGTGAGGATAAGTCCCAAGGTCTAGAGGACACCCTCATTTGCTTCATTCCAAGTATACACGTTGCTGAAGACAGGTGACTACCCTGCAGCTACTCTGTTTTTTAAGCTCATGTTCCTTACATTTAAAATTAGAATCTGGCTTCAAAACAAAACCTCTGTGAACAATGAAATTACTTGGTTTTCTTCAGTTGTTTTGTGGGTCTCCCCTTCACTTAGCACATGGGATTTGCCTCCTTCCTCTCATGGCATATCCCAATTTTTACTTTGTCCCATAACATCGGATAGGGAAAAGGCATGGCTGTGGTGAGGCTGTTTCCAGGTGCTGCAGATGCTGTCTGTAAGAAGCAGGACTAACAGAGCAGAGAGTTAATGAGCTCACACTGCACCTTTCCTTCAGGGGGGGCATTAATAACATCTGCTTTATTTTGCTGCTGTTCCTTTTGTGGTCTGATTAACTAGTCTGCCAGTTTTTCACCAGCCTTTTAAGAGCTTACTGACACCTTTAGTATTCCTCAAGTTTGGTTGGAATTGTCCAGATCTCTGGGTAGGAGGCAATTTTAAACTATGTCTTCTTTCTTGGAAATTGTTTTAAGTATTCTCTTAATTCCTTAAAACTTAAGAGGTAATATTAAATTTAATTGGCATCAATAAGACTTGATTTTTATCAATGGATAGTTTTGGGGATGCTTTATGTTGCTACTGAATTTCATTACATACAGAAGCAGCATGTTCACTTATCCCCTCTTCTATTTTTGGTAGTCACAGGTGCTGTAACATTTCTCACATTGTTTATTTCTGTTCCTGATTGCACTGAACAGCTTAATTGGAAAAAAATAATTTGTTTGATTGAAGAAACTAGACAAATGACTCGATAAATCTAGCAACTCTGGTAGGAAGTACAGCAAAAAGATGATACTCAAGTACTTTATGGTGTTTTCTGTTTATTCTTCTGGAGTCTAGCACAGACAAAGCAAGTTTAGTCTTTCAGACGTTGCACTTACTGTATTTGAGCAGTTGCTGAATCTGAAACGAGTTTGTAGATTTTAATTTTTCCAGTGCACTATTGACTGTTTTGCTGCCTTTAATTTGTAATTGAGCCTCTTCTCATAATTGAGGCTGTGGCTCAAGAAAGCATATATTCCTGAACTTAAGTTGTATTGACTGAAGTCGGTGCTTAATGTTAATAAGTAGGTTCTTAAATGCTGTTTTGAATCAGGACCAAATGCCACCCGAAGAAATTACTTCAGTTTCTGTTTGAGGCTGGACCTGAATATACTGTTTACAGTTGTACTTTTAGTCACAAATATTTTTCAGTATTGAGTTATGATTGCTGTTTTGTTTATCTTTTGACTGGGTTCTTAAAAATGGCATTCACTTTACTGCTGAAAGCCTCATGCATCATTTAAGCCCCTACACTAATGGAATAAATGGAGCAGTGGAAGGGTTTTGAGCATTGAAGTGAATATGTCAGTGACAAAAATGTTTTGTATATTTTTATTGGATCTAAAGTCTACAAAAATACTTGTTCTATTACCAGAGTGTATCACAGATAAAGTATCTGTATGACTTCTGTTAAAAGGCCCTAAAAATCAAGTAAAAAAAAGCAAACAAACAAACAAAAAACATGTTTATTAAAATAAGTTGAAATTTGGTTTTGTATGTGTACGTCCACAAATACACTTGCATATGTGTATGTGCATACAGTTATATGCACGTCCAGAGAGAGATTGAAGGATGACAGTGCTAATCAAAGGAAAATTTATTTGGGAAAGTAAAACTTAAATTTGCAATGAATTATTTGAAATAGGTATCAAAATCTTGGACCAATTATCTGACATATGATTGTTGCACTACACATACTAGATTAAGACCTGCAGAAAAATTTTGGTTTGTTGCAGTACCTTAATGGCTACTGATCTTTTATTGTTCCTGTGCCATGGTGTGGATTGATAGCGGAAATGTCATTTTCAGAGAATAAACTATAATTATTTCAATAAATGCTATTTCTCTAAAATAGGCAATGGATATTTTTTTCCTAGAAAAAAATAAAAATGTTGAGGTTTTGGGGTTTTGTTTTGCTTTTTAAAAAAGGCTTCTGTAGGCCTTTCTGTATAAGAGCTGTTGAGTAACCTGGCATTTACTTCCTGATCTGCAAAAGGAAATTAAATGAGGTAGAGATATTTTATGTATGGGCTTATGACAGTGGAAAAAACTATAATTAAAATCTCAGTCAGTAAATACCATTTTCATTGTTACTTTGTTAGACTTTTGCAACTATCATGGGTGTAAAGCTGACATATAAGCATTGTTTATACTAATTGTTTTAACATAATGCCTGTTTTCTGTTTGTGTGGGGTTTTTCACATTTTTCACGTGTTAGGGTGGGGAGGCAAACAAGCCAAAACCCCAAGAAAAATACGAGCTGGAATCTCTTTTTTTTTTGTTTTTGGTGGGTTTTTTTTTGTTTTGTTTTGTTTTTTTTTTTTTTGTTGTTGCTTGGTTGGGTTTCTTGGTTTTTTTTTGTTAGGGATTGATTGATTTTTTTTTTTTTTTTTTTTTAATTTTGTTGAACTGAATATTGGTTACAATTTTGGAATTTTTCTTTAAAACAGATCTTTTCCCCTGACATTACTTTGACTTGCCAGTTCAGGAGAGCAATTTGACTAATAGGTTTTGTGCCTTAGCAGAAACTGTGTTAGTGTAGAGTCAGTTTCACCTGGTGAGATCTACAAAGCATGTTCATGCAGAACTTACCTGTATCGTGTGACTTGGGTTGAGGCACAATTTGCGCTTTTTAATGTTTTACAAACATTATCCAAGAATCTGGCCAGTAGGGCAAGAATATCCCAAAAGATTTCTTTAGTTAATGTGGAGGGCTTGGCTTTGTCGTTGATTTCTGTTTCTAGTTGTGAAAAGCTCTGGGCTATTACGCTTAAAGTGAGTTGTTAGTATGCCACTGGCTCTGTCTGCCAGAGGCATTCCTGCATGGCTTCTGCTGTCCCGTATGAGGGTAGTTTTGGACTGCTGTGCAGGTGCATGTTTTTCACAAAGTAGAAATTACAGGATTTTATCTCACTGCTGTGATTCTGATCTCCCCTGGTACAGTGCTGGCTCACTTCGTGTTACTGTCAGTGCTGCTAGGTTACCACGAGTTCCACATCTCAAGTTCCAGATTAAGCAATCTGGGAAAATATTTACATGCTCTGCTGGGGATGGTGGTGTTGCCTTCAGGAGTCTGGAGGTGAGGGGTACATATCTTACTGGTTGAAGCATTGTTATGGACCTACCCTGTCGTATTTCCATTCAGGTTTTTAAGTCTTTTCCAGTGCAAGCTGTTTCAGTGGGAAGCTATCAGTTTTCAGACTCTTCCTGGCACAAACTTCATTTGTGCCTGGGACAAAATTGAAACAATTAAAAAAAAAGTACACACTCAAGTCCTAGTGAGCATAGGATCTTCTAAAAATATATTTAACGAGCTATTTAAGGCAAATCTGTAGTTTCAGTAAGCTATATTAGGTAACCTGAAGTATGTGCATGTGGGATAGAAGCAGATTACATTGATGGATGGATGGAATGTATTCCAAGTGGAATTGTTTGAAGAACTCTTCACTTGCAAAACTGAGCCTGTTGCAGCAAAGTTGACTAGGAAGATTCAGAACGCTTAGATACGGTCTATGCAATATCTCTGCTTCTGACCCATCAGAAGTATTCTCTGTGCAGTCAGTAAAAGAAGTATTTCTCAAACTGTGGGTTTGGAGGGTGGATTGTTCTCTGTAAAAAATGCAGGAAGGCTTGCAAAGTTCTCTTCATGGTTCACACTAGGTTTGTATGTTATACTGCTTTAATTGCTACTCCGGTGCAAATGGGTTTCATCTGCAACTCTGATAAGGGGGAAATCATGCTGAAATACAGTTATTTTCGTTCTTACCACTACCACAGCTTAATTGGCTTTGCTGAAATTTCATAACATTCCTGTACGCTTTGCTACTCATGTTTTACTAGAAAATCATGGCAATCTGTGGTACTGAAGAGGAAGAAGGAAGTGGATATTAACGCCACAGTTGCAGAAGACAGTTGTATCTTCCTACGTGCTTGCACTCTTGTATTACAGTTTAGAGGCTTGTGGGGATTTAGTACTTAGCATTCCTGAGTTTACTTGAGCCCTTCCTGCTTCTCGTTCTAGTGCCATCGACTCTGGTGCATCCTAATCTTTAGGTTGTCTTCCATGCCCACTCCTATTCTGCTCATCAGCTTGATATGGTTATGTTCTGCTTTTTTAATTTATGACTCAAACTTTGTCCATACTTTCTGTTTAGAGCCCATGAGATCTCCTGACTGCTAACTGTGGCTTGGTTTGCAAATGGTATGTGCATTATGGTCAAGCCCATTGTGTCAAGCTTGCCTTAATCTTTGTCTTAAATCCTGATAGTGATCTCCTCAGGGTTTCCCTATAAAGAAAGGGATTTCAGTGAACTGGCCAGGAGAGACAGAGGCTTAGGTGTTGACAAATAGGTCCTACAAAGTTCTGTAACCTATTTCTATCAGTAACCCTGAAGGCCTTCCTCATATTTACATTTGTAGTCCTTAGCAAATCAGAAGGCAAACTAAAGTGAACGTACTCTGTGCCTTTCTAAATTATTTTAGCTCAGTACGATAGTGTTCCTATAGTATGTGTTGTGACTTGTAGTAAAGAAGGCAATTTCTTGCAAATTATACCTTTGGTTACATAAACACTAAAGCCTTTTCTTTCAAAAATCAGTTAGCATTGGTTTGTCCAGTACTGTAAACTACTGTCTAACTAATAGGTTTGAATAAATTGAGGTTTTCTGTACATATGAGTTTTGTAACTTGTCATTTTCTCCACTATTTATTTTTCCAATATGTTCCATTTGAAAGCTCATGATATATTTGTATTTGATTAGTTTTGCTTTATATTTCTATTTAAGTTACAACATGATTGAAATATAATTTCTTTGAAGAGCCTGTAGCTGCTAGCCCTTTGTTAATGTGTCTTAGTTGTTTATACTTCTGACTGACATCCAGCACTTAAGTTTGTTTTCATGGTCAGTGTTTTTGTTCCTGTTTTATTCATCTTATACATTGGAACTGTTCAAGGTCAACAGAAGATAAATACAATAAACTGCATATAACAATCCTAAGGTGGTCTCAGGCTGTTATAGGTAGAACATTTTTCACACGAGGATACCTCACATGCTTTCCTTCCTAGGAAAACCAGGTTAAGTGGGAGATTACACAACTTTAACATAGAAAAATATCTTGTAGTCTTGGTTAAATTGCTGAATGAAACAACAGTAAATTTTATCCATGTCCTGGAGATTGTTTTGTTTAGTTCCCTTTCTGTCACTTTTTGATCTTGTATAGCATAGCTTAGATAGGGAAACGAGTTTTGAGAATGTTTGCATTCTAGGAACTAGTGAACAGAAAAATAAATATAAAATATCTGTAAAATAAGAAGAAATCCCACCATTACCTTAAGGAAGTGTCTTTTTTACTCATTAAATAGCAAAATAGAAGTAAATTCAGATTTTGTTTTTTTTCCTGCCAGCATTTAAAGTTTTCACTAGTAGAACTTTCTGTGAATTTTCAATATTAGTAACTGAATTTTATTTAGAAAGCTTATAGTCCAAAACTTAAATCTGGATAGAGAAGTTCCTAAATGTAAAATGTTTTCTAAAGACCTATTATAGAGGTTTGCTTTCCAGCAAAGTAGGAACATCATAGCAGCATTAACTTGTTTAAAGTTGGCTGAATAGTTGTTCCAGGATAAACATGTATTCTGTGGTGATTATTCACCTTTTTTTAATGTCAGTCATGAAAAAAAAAACCCAAAAGTTTCCCATATGTGGCTGAATTAATAAAAAAAAAGCAAAGTTAGGTTATGTACCATTTAATGCTGGAATTCGTTAAAACAACCTGGCAGCATTAGACAAAATACTGCTATTGAAATGCAACAGCCATGAATATATCTTGCTTACTTGAATAATACAGCCTTTATTTGTCAGGACCAATGATGAGGAAGTAGTTACAGGGAATCTGATGTTTCTCCAATCAGCAGTTAATGTATCTTCTGGTGAATCTCTTCTAGCTATCTCCTCTTTCTATAAGCTCCTTAGGTTTCAAAAAAGAGCGTCAGTTTAGAATTTCAAATGTACTACCAGAGATTAATCTTGAATTCTATTAAAAAAAGCCAAAGCAAACAAAAATAACTGTCCTTCTTCACATTTGCATAAGCTTCTTATATTAAATAACTTTTTTTGAGGCATATAATAAAACTGAAAGAGGACATCCCTGCTGAAACAGAAATCAGTTCTCCAACAGGTGAATGCTATTTGCCTTAGAATGGTTCTTTCTCCAGCAGGTGGGTTAGGATGATCAAGCAAATATTTTCAAAGGGCTTGAATCAAGATCAGAAGTCATTGGCAAGAAATTGCACCTATGTCTTTCTGACCCTCCAAAGATAAATGTTCTCTCCAAAGTTTCACCTTTTTTTTTATTATTACTATTATTATTTTTATTTCATTTGTTATAGAAAGGGCTCAAATGTGTTTCAAGTAAGTAGAATTTAGGAGTTTCTTTGATTCACTTCTAGCTTGTGGACAACATAGTCCAGACTTACACCTTGTTGGTAGGCATCTTGTGATGTAATATGTACTGATTGTTGCTAATTACTTCTCTGCTGTAGTTTGTGAAAATTTCATTTTTAGGACCAAAATTCTACCAATTTAGAACTTCTAAAATTTATCTAGTTTGCCTAGAAGAAACAACTAGGACAAGGTGGAAAGCCCTGCCAAGTAAAGAGCAAATTTTGAGCACATGCTCTGGCCTGAGCTTGAAGTTTACACTCCTGAGAGTATCCAAAAGTGTATCTTATTTGTAAATGGTCTTTATTAGGTTTTATTGTCATGATGGATTTTTTTGGTGAAGACTAAGGAAATATATAGCCAAATAACATTTTTGTGGAACTAACATAATTTCTTTCCTTGATACATTCTGAAATGAACAGCCACACTTCAAATGGACAAATTTTATAGTCAGATTTTAGTTAATGTGACAGAGCATCTTTTTAGATGTTTCTGTTAAACAGACTCTTCCTCTTCACAGGTGCTGGAGATTTCATGTAGTTTGGGGTTTTTTTTTGGCTAATCAGACACTGGAAGTCACACAGCCAAGTGCTGAACCTCTGGCAAGATGCGACCTGTTAGGTTTAAAGGTATGTAACAAAAAAGCAAAAGTTGTTAAAGTGTGCAGTGTATCACACATTTGTCACCCATAGTAATCTTTTTTGATAATGCACTTACAGCACTTTGGTTTACATTACAAATAAAAATAATTCAAAGATGCTTTACAAATAAATTGACATTTCATGCAAGTTTTCCTTTCAAGAGTTTGTCTTTTCAGGCAGACATTGTAATAGACAAGTAGAGCACTCCTGGTTGCCCTAAGCAAAAGCAATGGATAGACACTGGTTATCATTGGCAATGGATTTCATTGTAAATACCTTGTTTTACTGTTTCCCATACCTGCTCCTCAGAATGTTTGAAGGTGCTTTTTTGTTATTTATTAGCTAGCGGCCAAATTGTATTCTGTTGCTCCCTTGTTTTTACCTAACACCTCTAATGAGAATCTTCCTTAGCTGTGCCTGTTAGCTGTTAAGAGATGAAAAATAAGTAGTAAAAATCAGAGGCAGGCCAGACACCTTGTCAGCTCAAAAATTAAAGTATGTTGCCCATTCTTACATATGTTTTCAGCACCTTCACTATTGATGTTCACCCTTCTATTCCCTGGACTATCATTAGTAGGAAGAACACACAGAGGTGTATCCCATCTTCATGCCCTTACAGGACACTACCATAAAATGACAATTTTTTTTTCTTTTTTCCTTTTTTTTCCCGAGTTGTCATTTCACAATGACCTGTGAAAAGAAACTGCATAGTAAAAGGATACAACCTATGCAGCTGTATTTATGATTCAGTCTTAAACAATGGGTCAGTTTATATGCTACTTTGATTGCAAAAATCACTTACTTTCTCCTTTATTATTATTACTATTATCAAGATTAAATGTTTACTAGGCCAACAGGAGGAGAGTTCTGAATACAAGTAAAATTATGTAGCCTTAACTGTGAGGAAAAAAAAAACAACAACAAACACACCCTCATTAACATTCCTATTTATATACTCTGTTTTCAGACAATAAATTTAGTTTCATTAAGAGGCTAGAGTCCATGTCAATATCTGCTTTTAATAATGACTTCTGAACTTCTGTATACACCAGAAACTGTTTTCTTTCCCAGAATCAGAATTCTTTGACATAGATTTATGGAACAAACTTTAATATCTAATTTAAAATTGTTAGTTTAAGTTCTTTTGCAGTCTGTTAATTGACAATTGAATGAACCACGAGAAAGCTTTACCAAGCACAGTTTAACATACCTAACGTATGTGTGGTATACGTGTGCCATACATTTTATACTATTGAAAAAGTGTCACATTGCCACTTTTTATCTTCAAGACCTGATGTTTGTTCTTGTGTTTCCTGACATTTGTGTGCTCTTCATTTTCAGTTACGGAACTCCAGTCTCAAGTGAAAAAGAAATACTTCTCATAGTTTATTTGCTGTTGCCCTAAACATATACAGGTAAAGGAGGTGTGCCTCTTAAAAGAACTTTCAGAACAAGGTGATCAGCTGGCTTGACGGTCACAAAAGAAGTCACATCTGCATCTTCATGAAAAGCGTAAGGTCGTTTTACTCTCATCTGTAATTTGTTTTAGGTCACAAAGGTTAATGTCCAGTACATTAAGCATGTTATAATTGAACTGTTGAGAAACAGGTTAATGAACTGTCTTCCCTTTGGAAGTAAACTCTAGGTTTCTGACTACTAGCACTGCCAGCATTCTTGATCTTACTGTCTAATTAACACTTAATGGCTCTCTAATGGTTTCTCTAATTTTACGTAATTAATGTGTGCTGTGGTTTAACCCCAGCTGGCAACTAAGCATCACACAGCTGATTTTCACTCTTCCTCCCTTTCCCCCCCAGTGGGATGGGCAGAGAATTGGAAAAGTGAAAGTGAGAAAACTCATGGGTTGAGATAAAAGGAGTTTAACATGTAAAGCAAAAGCTGTGCATGTAAGAATAGCAAAACAGTGAATTCAATCATTGCTTCCCATCAGCAGGCAGGTTTTCTGCTATCTCCATAAAAGCAGGGCTTCATCATGTGTTACTGTTATTTGGGAAGACACACACCATGTCATGAGTGGATTGATGCACTTCAGTCATAAAAGAGAAGCAGCAATATGTTTATTGATATAAACCAGTGATTTAACAAAGTTTTATAGTAAATGCAACAGTGGTTTAACAAGTTTCAGTGGTGAGGTGCCCTTGAGTATTTACTGCATAAATGACAGGGTCAGATAGAACTGTCAGGGAGACTCTCCCATTGAGTCATGAGTTTCAGAAAGAGCCCCTAGCTTTCTAAACTATTTATCAGAGATCAGTCTATGTGCAGCTATATTCAGACTTAGGCTCAGGTTGGGTCAATGGTTTATGTCTAAAGGGTGGCATATGCACAATCAATCCTTCATGTCTTTTAGCTAAGATTGCATTGTTTAGCATGCTGTTAATGTTAAACACTGAGACTGTTGTGACAAGGAATCTCTCAACCTTGATTGTCTCATGTCATATTTGCATACCTATGAAAGAAAGAAGTTGTGGTGGTTTTTTTTTTTGGTTTTTTTTTTTTGGGGTGGGGTTCAAAGTTGGCTTGAATTGGACCTTGACCAGGACTATAGCTGAAGGGGAGGGCAGTGACCATGGCTCAGATTAGTCCTTGGCTATTGTTTTGTTATTTGTCTCCTGTGAATCCAGTTCAAATCATATGCAGCCAGCATACCCACATACATCCATTACCACCACTGGTGATTATCACTTGAGCAGAGTTACAGAAATAAAGGTCAGGATGTGGGCAGGGAGAGCTCACCATCACACTCCATCACTACAACACTACAAATGTGTGTCCCCCCAACCCTTCCTCCTTTCTCCAGATTTTTATTCTGAGCATGTTGTGGTACAGAATACCCCTTTGGCTAGTTTGGGTTCTGTCTCTGCTCCCTCCCAGCTTCTTGTACCCCTCCTCACTGATAGAGCATGAGACTAAAAAGTCTTTGATCAGGGTAAGTGCTACTCAGCAACAACTGAAACACTGGTGGGTTATGAGCATTAATCTCAGACTGAAACCAAAACACAGCACTGCACCAGCTACTAGGAAGAAAATTAACTCTACCCCAGCTGAAACCAAGACAAATATATGTGTGAAATGAACTTCGTAAATATTTTGTGCTTGTATGCTGCATGCTGAATAATTTAAGATATATATATATATATATGCACAGCTTATGTTTGCCCCTTTTAATTTCTTAGAATTTAACATGCATTAACCCATGTTGTGTGGAAGAAATGTGCCAGGCAGCTCATCTTTTAGATTGCTCATCTTTTAGATCATCAATTTTAGACTGGATATGAGGAAGAAATTCTTTACTGTAAGGGTGGTGAGGCACTGGAATGTGTTGCCCAGGGAAGCTGTGAATGCTCCATTGCTGGTGATGTTCAAGGCTCGGTTGGACAAAGCCGTGGATGGCATGGTTTAGTGGGAGGTATCCCTGCCCATGGCAGGGGGCTTGAAACTAGTTGATCATAAGTTCCTTTCCAACCCTAACTATTCCATGATTCTATGATCTTGTTGAAGCATGTAACTTAGAGCCAATGAAAAAATTCTAAAAGGCAAAATTATCAACTGGATTAATTTTTTTACCCATGCCAAAACAGTCTAGTATATAATAGATTGCATGATTTTCAATAGATATGTATTAGATTGTTTTGCAAATATACCTTTCTAAACTGATTATGTTTTTACACCTAAATGTCTTGCAGAAAGCCTTCATGGGCACTTACACGGCAAAATTTGCCCCCACTTGTAAGTAATACCTCATGAAATTATGAAATATAGGTATAAGATTAAAAACAATGAAAAGTTTTCTGGCTTATTGGAATTATTATGGGGGATGTATGGGCTGGGTTTCCAGAAAATGAAATAGATTATACATTAGTGAATAAAAAAAAATTGATTTTCTTTTTTACCAGTTTTTACTCTGCAGTGCAGAATGCTAGCTTAACACTATCATAGTTTATAACTGTGATTAAAGAAATAAAGATTTTCTCATCTTTTTAATTTTTTGCTATCATTTTGTATTTAATCCTGCTCTCTTTATAAACTATAGCAAGTTAAAGAACTTTCAATGAGACAGGTCAGGGAGGCTCAGCCCTCGCTGAAAATAGATACCTTAAGAGTGTTGTCTTTTAGCAGTTACATTTTTAATAAGCTCTTTTCCAGCTGCTGCTTGTAATACACAGTCTGTTTCATGGAAATCAGACAGAGTCTTCATATTTTCTCATTGAAGTTAGAAAGGGCTTGCTCATCAGAATTCTGTAACAGTTCTCTTATTCCATCTCTTCATTTATCACCTGCCACTGGAAATTACATGAAGGTTGAATCTAGGTCCATGCAGCAATCTGGCAGCTAAGATGCTTTTTCTGATACATTTTCCCACACTGATTCATACAAAAATCATTTTTAAAATAGAGAAAAACTCAAATAAGCAAATGTAGATTCAACCTAATTGAAAGAAAGCTTCCTGACTGCAACAAAGCTGTCTGTAAGTGTAAATAAATGTCAGTCTGCTCTTATATGTATATTATAAAATCTAAGGAAATAGTCGTCTACCAGAGTGGTGACACACAATTTTGTGCTTGTACACACACATTTTGAATATTTAGTCATTATACTTCCCTTTGCAGTTCATGATATATCTCTCTCATGCTAGTAATTCCTGCTGCTGCTGTTAGTTAGTATGTATTAAACATTTCAAAGCAGTTGAAATGACCTAGTGATGAACCTGATGGCAGGTTTGCTGTCTAAGCCAAGTGGATTTGCATTCCCATGGAATGCCAGCCTGATCTTCTGTTCTGGCTTCATTTTCCCTTTTTCTCCAGGCTCCACCTTCCTATGCTTCCCAGGAGAGAGAGAGGTCCCTCCAGTCCCACTGACACATCTTGACAGTCAGTTATTAGGACCTTTGTATTCTACTCACACTGGGAAGTGGTCATGCAGCTGAGTTGCCAAAATACAGATGGGAGCACTACAGGGGACAAACATGAGCAGTGATATTTTTGATGCAGGGATGAGTTACAAGTATCTTCACTGTCTTTTCATAGTATGTTGAATTTCTTCAACAGAGTCAGTCAAAGATGGCACTAAAAACTGAGTTATATCAAGATTTTTGTTGGTCTCTGGGTGGTGGTGAGATAGCAAAAATGTCAGTTGAGTATTTTGTTATTAAGGACTAGAGAACTACATATATTACATAAAATTTCCCCCTGATATTTCCTTGCCTGCAGAAAGCAGTGGCCGCTTGTGAAACACTTTAAAAGAAATTTTTTCTGCAGAAATTTGGTCTCAATTTCCCATAAGTGTGAAGTCTTAGATTAAAGTGTTGTAGAAGAACCATTAATCAGCTGGTAGTTGAACAGAGAATTATTTCAAGTTTTTATGAATTATAATTTAATATTTAATGATACAAATATATAAGTAATTTTCTAAAAATGTGCACTTTCAAGGTGTTTTCTTCATAATGGCAAATTAGTGCAGGTCAGACCTTAAATGTAAATGAAAGTCAAATACTATTACTGTTTACAAAAATTAAAATATGTCTATAATGAAGACATAATTTCATTTTCGTAAACAGTAATAGTATTTGACTTTCATTTACAAGTGTTGAATAATTTCATGTTCACTATAAAAAACTGTATCTTAAATTACAGAAAATTACATTAGCACCCCATTAAAATCAGTTAAAGAGAAAAATAAAGTGGAATTCCTAGTTAAACCTTTATTTCATCCCAGCAATGTAATTTCAGGACCTGGTGATAATCTATTTTAAGCTGGAAAGTTGTTGTTTTTTTTTTTTATATATATATTTTTTAAATATTTTTTATTGTAGTTGCCTTAGAACACATTCATGTCTTCTGGTGTTTTACAGTGGCCTAATATGAGTAAGATCGGAATGCAGAACAATCTAGGTAGGTAACAGCACTTCAGCAGGGCAAAAAATTAATGACTTAGCCTTTGGAAGGCATGATGGTAAAGGACTGAAGCTGATGCATATTGCTGTATGCTGCTTATCTGATTTTATTCTTTGTCTGCAACTTCCTAACCTTAAAGGAAGGCTTATTTAAAATTATGAAAGGCTGTTTCCACGGTAGGTATTTACTGCCAAGAGTAAATTTGTTTTATATAAAGGTTTATTTTAAAATTAATTTTCTCAACTTTGTGCTGCAGAGGTAGAGTTCAGGATAATTGAGACACTTGGAAATGTCAGCTTTCAAACAATTAATGTCTTTTGTACTGAATGTGCTGGGTTTAACTCCAGCTAGGAAAGATTTTTCTAGACTTGAAACACAGGCAGTCTGCTCCTGTAGAACTGAAGATAATTTTATGTCCTAGATTTCTCTGCTGTAATATAAACAATAAGAAATGCAGATAAGTGGAGGTCGCCTGCTGCAAATATGAGCAATGTAGACTTTATCCATTTTCCACAGCTAGTCTCAACACTAAACAGTTAATACTTTTCTGTTTTTTTTTTTTTTTTCAATATTGCACCACTATTATAAGTAATTACGTTTCCTCACTACTGCATTTATCTATCATTAAAAGGGTTAATGGTTGAGATGATTTTGCAGGTTTTGAACTGGAGGGGATTCAGTTGTTATAAAACCAAGTAATATATCCTCCTCCTTCCCTCCTTGAGCAAATTGGTGAGCACAGTAAGTATAAAAATAGTTAATACTGGATAATATTAAAATTGATAGCACAGGTGTTTGATATTTTATTAAAAATATGACTAGACATACTCTTTTCTGTTAAAACTGTATTTCTTCACATATAATCTTATCATTCCACATACACTGGCAAATATTCTTCAAGTGCAGAGAACTGCAAGCCTCTAGAAATAGTGGTGCAGAAAATATTTTCAGATAATTATAGTGCGACTGCCTGCAGATTTCCAGTTACAGATTGGAATGTGTATTCAGGTTGTGGTCATATTTAATACATCACAGGCATAAAATATGTATTTTGCTAGGTCTTCTATACAAAGACATTTTCATCTAGTTTACTTCATAAGTAATGAACAAAGGTGAGATAATGATGTCCTACCATGATTAGGTGCACTGCAAGGGTGACTTATCAACCCTAACTCACCCCTGTGAAAAATAGCATCTTGGATAATCTCACGGTCAAAGAGAAACATTACATTGCATACAGTCTTTCAGCAAGCTTCCATTTTAATGTTACTTTCTGTACAAATTAAAAAAGAGACTTTTTTGGCAAATGAACAGTTTTGAGTTATTAATGCTGAGTGGAAAAGAGGAAAAATAGCTATTGACATGTGAAGATATGTATCCCACCATATGGATTCTAACGTGTTAATTATATTGTTCTCTTTATGGCAACTTTTAGTGATAATAATTTTTCAACTAATTAAAGACCAGCTGCTACTTAGCAAGCTAGGCACCCAATTAGGGATCCAAAACCTGGTAAACAACCTTTACTGCCAGCCAGCTAGTTGAATCACCTCCTGTCACTGGCATGGATGTCTTTTTGTAGTTGTTGTTTTATAAATGAGCATTTTAGTCATATCGACTGGCTCTGCTGAGTGATCTTCCATGAGACATGCACAGGAATCCAATATCATGTTCACTTAATTTTTTCTGAGCAGCCTACAATAACTTGTGTTTTTCTTTTAGTAATTTTACTAGCAATTAGAAGACTTCTTTTAGGAAAAGGTTTACTGAGCAGAAAAACATATTTCCTGGATGAAGAAAGCAGTTTGCCTTTAGCAACTTCCTGCTGCTTCATTATATTTAGAGAAATTATGTTGCTATTTCAAAATGAAGTCTAGTTTTTCCAAGCAGTGAACAGTCCATATGAATGCAACCTATGTTTAATCTGCCTAGCATTATGGAGTAAATAAATAATCCATATATATATTACCTTGACTTTGTTTATAAAAAGTAATCACCATGGAATTCTTCAGGGCCAGCAGTCATGAAAAAGAAATTTGTGGAAGTTGTCCTGACCGCTTTTGTTTACTGATCACTCTGAAATGCATGGTTAGTTATGAGTTTACTGGCAGAGACAATGGGAAAAGGGGAGGAAATCTGCAGATGAAAGAATTCCTTAGGTAAACAAGAGCTGGAAAAACCTGACTGTAAGTTAAAGTGCACAGTTTTGGATAAATGTAAGTTGATTCATACTGTAAAGGGTAGTTTGAATGATTCATATATGTTACAGCAAGCCACCTTCTAGGCCACACAGGAATCGGATTTGTTGCTTTTAAATAAGAATAATAAGCTTTTATTTCATATGCATCATTGCTCAAAAAGACAAAAATGCTAGCATCTATCATAATAAAGTAATATATATATAAAAAGAAAGTAGCTACAAAATGTAGTTGGCAGCTTTTCCATGGATCTACTTCTTGATTAGATAATACTGATGGAAAAACATCATTAACAGAGGTAAGGCAAGAGTCCATGCATTTATAAACGTGAAATAGACATTCAGAAGTCTTGAGCAATCTAGGTTAAAAAAGAAGCGAAGTGTTTTGTAAAGGAACAAGAGAATTTCCATATGCTTGACATATGAAGATCCATATTTTGTAGTTTCATAGTTTTAGTGATGAGAAATTTGTCATGTTTTCTCAGCAAACTGACAGCTCCAGGTGTTTGAGAAAGTTTCCTGTACAAATAAATTCTAGCCAGTTCATGTGGCAGCCTCTATTTTTCTGGCTTTGTGGATCTGTCAGCATAGGAGAAGCAAGGTAAACTTCATTGCCATGTCATGAAAAGTAGATCTTTCAATAGAAATGCAGCGCATTAAGTTCTTAAATTATTGAAAAACAAAAAATGGTTATATCTAGTTCTTAGTGGCATGAGAACTACCAAAAGGGATTGCTCAGATGAGATTTTAGGAGGAATAGATGCTTTTATGAACTATGAAAACATCCTTTTTTTTCTTAATTTTTTCTTTTTTTCTTTTATTTTGGAGAACAGTATTGATACTTTTGTATGTTTTTACTGGAAATTGGTGGTTCTAGTGACAAGATTAGGAAATGTCATAAAGTTGCAGGGCCAGTGATTAAAATCGGTCAGAAGTGTGAGATAGGCAAGTTTCCCAGGCTCAGATTTTCAGGTAAATGCTCCTGTTACCACTGATTACCATCATATTGCACCGGACACTTCATCCATTCTTTTCAGTTCACTCAAGAAGATTCAGAATCATCTGCTGTAACATGTCCTCCCTGCCCTTGCCATGTGTGAAAGGTTAAGCAGAATATAACCCCATATGTACTTCCCAGAAATCACCTGGATCCAAGTAGTCTCTCTTGCTGTGTGTGAGAACAGGTTACCAGCACCCTGTGATGACCAGTTCCTGTTCCTTACACTGAGCAAGCTGGTAGGTATTTTAGCTTATGCCTTTGCTGAAAGCTGAACCTTTTATTACTCTGCAGTTTTCTTGGAATCTTATTTAGGAACAACATAAGGGGAGGATCAACAAAAAACATCCTGAAAACCAACAAAACTGTGATAGAAAACTGGTATTGGGAGCACAGTTTTCCCTTTTTAATTGAAGTTTTGAAGCTGTTCCCATACATCTAGGATAGTAGAGATAGTGATATTAACATTGGACCCTACCACCAGCATTACTGCACTGAAAATGGACTGCTAGGTAGAAGATAAATTTCTTGTAGCTAAGATTAGACTAAAAGTGAAATCAAGGTATGTTTGTCAGAGCTCGGTTTGAGGCTTTTCAAAGGCATTTTTACAGCATTCTTTTCTGACCTGCTTTTGCAAATGACATTGTTTTAACCCAAATAAAAGTATTCTGAGCTTTTGTGAGATGTCCATAGCATCAGTGGTATTGAGTATTGTGAATGCTAAACAACTGTTCTGCAAAGTTAAATAACTTGGCCATTTCCCAATATTTTCACTAAGAATTGATGAGCATAGTGCACTTTATGAATGGTGTGCCAGTAACATTTAATTTTGTTTCTTTTCCTTCTGTTAAGCCCTATGAAAAGAAGTCT
The DNA here is from genome assembly GCA_032466535.1 of Forpus xanthops. Taxonomy (NCBI): domain Eukaryota; kingdom Metazoa; phylum Chordata; class Aves; order Psittaciformes; family Psittacidae; genus Forpus; species Forpus xanthops. The sequence goes on along the minus strand of JASSUY010050590.1, from coordinate 13,381 downwards.
AAATTGTATCCAAGTTGTGTGCTTTCACTTTGAATAGGCAGCAAAAAGAACATATATGCATTAGGCATTAGGTATTTCATAAGCATTAGGTATTTCAATGTAGTGTTGACTTATTTGATAAGAAATAAAATTAACTTTTCTTTTTCCTGATTATCCAAAGTGACCATACAAATTTGAAAGTATGTCTTTGATTGCCTTTGACAGCCAGTGTTTAATTTTGGTATTTTATCTATGGGTAGTCTTTCTACTCTAGGAGTAGAATTTATTTTTATTATAAGTTCCATTGTGGCTTTACCCAGAAATGTCAGTCTTAGCATTCTAGAGTATGTGTGAATACATGATGTGGGGGTGGTTGGTGGTGGAAAAACAGCAGTAATGTGTATCGAAAGGTGAATGCAGCATTACAGAAATGCTGCAGTTGCTCTTTAATGGAGGGAAAACTATCAAGTCAAATGCAGTCATTTTACTGATATTAAGACAGTAAATTACTATGGATTTTTAAATACATCCAACATGGGGCTGTAGAACTGGAAGGGGCTTCCTGCATCACTCTATCAAGTCTTTGTTGCAGTTTAAGGCCTCACGCAGTTTTGCTTACTCACTCCCCCCGTCTCTTCCCCCAGTCCTGGAGGATATGGAGGAGAATTGAAAGAATGTAACTCCCACAGGTTGAGATAAGAACAGTTTAGTAACTAAAGTATAACACAAATCACTACTGCTACCACCAATAATAATAATGACAAGAGAAATACAAGGAAAGAATACAACAGCTCACCAACTATATACCTAGCCTGACCACGCAGTGCACCCCCACCCTTCCGGGTCTCTGCTCTCCGTTTCTATATCCTGGGCATGACATGCAGTGGTATGGAATACCTGTTTCGTCAGTTTGGGTCAGGTGTCCTGTCTCTGCTTCCTCCCGGCTCCCCCTCCTCCCTGGCAGAGCATGAGGCTCAGAAAGTCCTTGGCCAGCCTAAACATTTAACCTATAACTATAAACACTAGTGTTATCAGCGCTGTTCACAGGCCCAAAACCAAAAAAACACAGCCCTTCACCAGCTACCAAGAAGGAGAAAAATGACTGCTGCTGCTGAACCCGTGACAGCCTTCTAAAATTACTCTTGCAAAAATAACCAGTCTAAAAACCCCCAAATTTAAAACAAAGCACCTTCTCCTCCACTTGCACTTACACTTGAGGTCACACGCTAGTCAAGCTGTATGTCAAACCAAAGATTACAGCTACTTAACCAAAAGTAGAACTTTAATGAAAAGGAAATGAAATGCGTTTCCAGTTGTTCACATGCTGAACTGACTGTGAGGGGTACAATGTATCATGTTTGCTACAAGAGCTTTAAAACTCCATTTTATTCTGAGGCAGGGAAAAAAAAATCACCAGTCTGAAACTTTAAATGAGCAAGTTTTAGTAATGACCTAGTGATCGTAAAAGCACCAATAGCACCATCCTTCTTGACCTGCCTTTACCTATTGGTAATCTGCAGACAGATTTTCTCTTGGAGGAGAGCAAGAAGAGGAGAGTAGTACTTTCTGCAGTTCAAAGCAGTTACCTTCCAGGATTACACAGAAAAAAATATGCTGTAAAAGCAAATGAGACTGCACAACTTTTCTCAGCTGATTTTGACTTTCCCACGTCTTTTCAATATACACGAATGTGAGTTTACATCTCGTGCAAATTAGCGTGGAATCAGCAGCTTGTGGTTGTACTACAAGTACAGCTTGCACAGCTTTGGTTTTGCTTTCTCAGACTATTATACAAATTCTAGAAAATGTATTTCATGTGGACTAAAAAAAAAAAAAAAAAACAACCCCGAACAATGAAAAGAAGTATTTGTCCAGGGATTTGCCTTAATTCCTTGCTCAGTGTATTTCTCATGGTTTTCTGTAGGTGGCAACTAGGATTGCCATTTCCCCAACTCATTTCTGGCTATAATCAGACAAGAGGTCTGGTTACCCAGGCTGGGAATGAAGAGGCTACAGTGTCATGTGGACCCCCAAATGCTAGTTATCAATCAACATTATTAGTACTTGCTTTGTTCTTTGAGACAGATCTTGATGAACACAGAAGTACATTTATTCATTATTTTTCCCAGAAGGCAGCAGGGTTTACCAGCCTGCAACAGGTAAGGAAGTCAGCCTGTGTAAGATTACAGAAATATGTTATTAGTGCTCAATTTTTTCTTGAATATAGCAGAATACAAGATTGTCATTAGTCCCTTAGAGAGGTGTCGTGGTTTCAGGCATAAATCAATCTGTCTGCCCACTCACTCCTCCCAACCTTCTTCCCCCCAACTTCGGGGGGGGGGGGGGGAATGGG
>JASSUY010050590.1:0-10702 GCA_032466535.1 Forpus xanthops | reverse complement strand
ACTCGGAAAGTCCTTGGTCAAACCAAAACATTCTAAGCCATAACTATAAACACTGGTGTTATCAGCACTGTTCCCAACCCAAAAATCCAAAACACAGTGCTATACCAGCTACTGTTTAAAGGGGAAAAATGACTGCTGCTGCTGAACCCATGACAAGAGGACATTTGAAAATATCAGTTATTTAGAACTAATCATTCTGCTGCTTCTTGACTTAGTGAATGCTTGACTAGGAAATGCCTTCTTAGGGACTCTTCTTTGAAGAACCTCTTACCTAAGCTTCAGTTTGGGTATAATGGCTCTGGGCAGATAAGCTCCCTTTCTTTCTAACAAACCTCTGAAGTAAGTTTGCAAAATGTACAATATTGTTCCTTTGCTCAAGTACAAGTATCGTTATTATTTCCAAAACTAAAATATCTTCATATATTGTAGTCATCTTAGTTTGAATGATGTGATTTTCATTCTTATTGTATTTCAGTGGGAACAAAGCTAAGTCAGCAATCAGTGCGTTATGTTGCACCTCCAAGAATAAGAATAGCCTGCAAATGATTTAAGGTAGAATAGAGTACATAATCATAATCATAATTTATAGCTAGGAATTCAAGGATGATCCTTTAATATCTTTATTGGGTTTATAGTGTCATCCTATTTTTGTCATTTATGCTGGTTTTCCACAGGAGAAAAGTATATTTGCGTTTTTTTATGATAATAGTGACTTAGTCTCTTCATCTCTGATTTTCTAATAATAAAATGTGCACTTTCTTTTCAGTTTCAAGGAAAGATTTATATTCCACTTTTGTAAAAAAGACAACAGCAGCAAAACCTCTAAAATGTTAAATCATTAGAAAAATAGAAGCTGCATGGTTCACCAAGGAAATTGTTCCCTTTTGCAAAGTATGTCTATTCCAGAAAAAATAAAGGGAGAGAAGTTTTGACATTTGCATTTTAATAGGATTATTTTAGCATTCTTTCATTATGTGAACAAAAACAGTGCGTTTTGATAAAAAGAGAGAGCTGTGGGTTCCTGGAATTTGGGAAGATGCAATACATGAGATACTTCCTCCTTATATCAGTGCTACTAGAAGATCATACCTGGTATAAAGCAAATAAAACACCCAAGTAAAATACTAAACAAAAAAAAGGATTCTTTTGCTTTGACATGTACTAGTCAGGGGAAATTATCTCTTCTTAGTTGTTGCTCTTTTAACACATGGAAGTGACAAGCATTTAGTACATTTGTTCAACTGACAATAGAGCTTTGTCACTGTGATGACAAATGAATAAGGATTGAATTAATTTAGTTGTAAAGAGATTTACATTTTGCTGCTTCTGACTCGTTTTCACAAGACTGATGAATTAGAAATAATAATTCTTTCTAAAGCTGCCATTATAAAATTAGGTAGAAAAAATTCCACTCACTGAATTGCGTATCATATATCTGGCAGGTAAACCCAAAGGAAGTTCCTTCTGTTGCTAACTAAACTCACAGGAAAGAGCAGGGTTTATAAGATGTATGGCCTTATTATGTTGCTGGAGCACAGCACTCTACTATGCTGTTGAGTACAATGCCTTTTTTTTTCCTCTGATATGCTTTAGCTTATTTAGTCGTTGAAAGGCTGATGCTGCAACCAGTGTAAGGTTCCTCAAGTTTTAGTGGTTTTAGAATGATATGGAAGGATATAATTTCAGCTTTTTACAAAGTACACTAAACAGTGGCAAAATGATTCATGTGTTTTCTTAAGTATTGCTTTTCATGTATTATGCATTGAATAGTTTTTAATCTGGCTTTTATATAGTATCATAAGCAAAATCAACTGGTACTCAAGCTTAACGATAATCCGAATGTCTGGTTGATCATTTCCTGAACACTCAAGTAGGTAAAAGATCAAAGTGACAACCACAGTGATTTACAGAACACAGAATCTGAAGAGAACGGAGGAAGAAAGTATTTCTGAAACATAAAGCCATCACTAGGAAAAAAAATGCCAACAAAGGCTTGTGGAAATAGAACTGGTAGTTTTCAAATGTGCTGATAACTGTGAAATATCTCCTTCTGCTTTCCAAAGATGGTCAGATGTGACAGAGCAATTAAATGAGAATTGGAAATTTTCACCCCCTAGTTTTACTCTCAAAGTCAAATTCTGCATGCAGAAACCCACACACTTACCAAATGTTAAGATGGCATACCAGTCTAAAATGGCATGCTATATTAAGAAAAGTTCAGAGACTCAAGACATTATACTTTGATCATTGTAACAAAAAAAAAAAAAAAAAAACAAATAAAAAAAAACCACACAAAAAAAAAAAAACAAACCAAAAACAAAGCAAACACCTAACCTGCAAAAGATAATTACCTCTAGCAGTAGAAATCTAACAGACTCCCGTTTTCCAGTTCTCTGATATGTTTGCACGTTTATCTATAGTATGTCTTTGTCAAATAGCAGTATTTTTATCTCTTACTGCAATGCAGCTGTTCTGTCAACAATATGCAGTAATTGCTCAGCTGGCTCACCAAATTATTGTGCCTGGTAAAACCATGCAAGCATTGCAGCCTTGGTTGTGCATGTGTCCTGGTGATGACTGACAGCCTCAAAAGCACAGCATGTGGTGAGTACCTCTAGAGGGCTCACGAGATATTTAAAGAATTATGTCCCTATTACTTTCCCTTAAAAGGTTGTTTTTCTCTTACAGAGTTTTTCTTCCGAGTTTCTTATTTCCCATCCTTCATATTTTTATTTGTGAGTGCCACTATTTTTTTCTCTTATTATTTCTATATCTATCTATGTACTTTTCATTAAAATTTCATCCTCTATTTTTTTGCTTGTCTTAAAAGCAAAATATAAGCTTGCTCATATTTGAACAACAGTGGGGGCGTCCTGCTCCAGGACAGAGTTTTAAGCTGTGAATTCAAGATCTCCTTTGAGTCCAAAATCATCATCAAGAAAAGCAGTATTTCACATATATCCACATCCTTCCTATGTCTTTTTCTTTTCTGACTTTATTTTCTTTAACTGTCCAGTGAGTTTAATTATAAGCTCTATTGCATGTATTTCCTTACATTTCCTAAATCACAGCTTTTGAACCCTGTCTTACTGTTTCTCAACACCAAGTGTCACTACTGGCAATGTGCAATAGGAGTTGTTACTTCAAACTCAAACTTTAAAGGAATTGCTAACTTATCTGGCATGGAAGTGCATTTGTGTTTGTGAAAGAGAGGAAAGGTTAAGTACTGAGGTTTTGATGCAAACTAGTAATACCGTTTTCCTTTGAGGTGTAACACTTTGCATGTGTATAATAACCAACATTGGATCAACCATGTAGGCAGAACATCATGCTGAGAAAATGTGTTGTCTGTGTTCCTCTCAAGAAACAGCTAAATAGAAAGTACAATTTACTTTGTACCTGCCAGCTTTCAAATATGAAAGACAACTGATGTATGGAGGTGGTCCTTTGGAATGAAACCCTGGTTCCACTGGAGCTCATTGAAGTTTGTGCACTGACCTAACCAGGGACATGATTTTGACTTTTATTTTATGTGTGTCCAGGAAGAGTAAGGTGAAGAGTAAAACAGTAGTTTCAGTCTAATCTGTGCCATTAGGAAGTATAACGTGTTTTCTGCAGCTGGAACAAACTATGAATCGAAAATGTGAAAGGACTAATCAGTGGGATAAGTTAATGAATGTTGCATGTGTCATAACAACGCAATATAATGATCAGATTTACATGAATGTATGGTATGAACAAAGGCCAGAGAGAGGTTTTTTTCAGTTGCTTCTTCAGCTTTGTCACAAGGAAATGCTTAACAAGGAACATGTCTTTGTAGGGCTTTACTGAAGTGCCTTCAGTATCCACATGAAGCGCATGGCAAACAAGGTGGCCAGCAGTTGAATGTTGATAATGAGAAAATTGAATCAAACTTAAAGTTCTTTAAACACAGTCGTACATTTGCAATGGCTTATTTTATATAGATGTAATATATGTACACATATATACACACGTATATATACAAATATGCAAACATATATCCCTATGTCGTCGTTTAAGGCCCTCACACAGTTCTGCTTACTCACTCCCCGCTTTTCTTCCCCAGCCCTGGGAGGATGAGGAGGAGAATCGAAAGAATGTAACTCCCAGAGGTTGAGATAAGAACAGTTCAGTAACTAAGGTATAACACAAATCACTACTGCTACCACCAGTAATAATAATGACAAGGCAAATACAAGGAAAGAATACAACAGCTTGCTAATTTCCACCCAGCCCGACCAAGCAGTGTCCCTCATCACCTGATACGAAGCCTGAACGCACAGTGCTCCCCCCTCTGGGTCTCTCCCCTCCATTTCTACATCCCGGACATGACGTGCTGTGGTATGGAATACCTCTTTGGTCAGTTTGGGTCAGGCACCCTGTCTCTGCTTCCTCCCAGCTTCCCCTCCTCCCTGGCAAAGCATGGAACTCAGAAAGTCCTTGGTCAGACAAAAGCATTGCCAAGCAGTAACTTTTTTTCCCGCTTTGGTATAAAAGATTTAAAAATACAGGCACTGCTTAGTTTCAAGAAAATACTGAGCAGGACATTAGCTCTCAGAATACTAGCACGGGTACTGAGAAGTAATAAAGAAAAATCTGTTCTTTCCATTTATAGCAGAACAAGAAATATTGGACTAAATCGAAGCACCTATGATTCTGTTCACAGATCAGGAAATTTAACAGACATTTGTGAGGCATAACACATTGCCTGAGGAGTTTATGGAATCTCTGAGTGCACATTTGACATGGTCTGTCAGGACTGAAGTATCTGAGGGTGATAATGCATTGGAGAGGCACTAGGTTACCTTTCCAGCTCCATTCTGGACCTGTATATGACTTATGGACATAATGTTGTTTTTATATACAGTGGTCTGAAGTTGAAAAGAGAGTTTTGGTGGTGCTCAAATCCAAAAGGAGGCATACCTGTAATGTGCAGTAAAAGAAAAAAAATGCTTATTTGCTTGTACTTTTGACTCATTTCCATATTATTTGTATAATAATATGGAAATCTTATAATAATATTATATATATATGTTTATACATGTATATAATGCCAATAAATTTATATAAAATGCAAATAAATATATAAATGCAGAAGAATGAGTTAAAGGGAGAGAATTGCCCAAGGAAACATTTAGCTTTAGGTATAGAATGCCAGTAATGATAGATGCGTGATAAAATAAATTGATAAAACCAATAAATTTTATAATTTGAAAATTATTTTTTTCTCCTGTATTTAAAATTTTTCCTTTCATTAATTTTTCACATAATTCTTTAAGTAAAATTTGTGAGCATTTTCTTGTACTGAAAGCTAAATCTTCTGACTTGCTTTGGTGGGGTGCATAGGTCATATATTTTCTTTTTGTTTGAATTAGATAGCTTTAAGAAGTGGCATAATTTTCATGTCGTTCATGCCATTTTTTATGCAATTTTTCAGGATAATACTCATGCCAAAGACAAGATTTGTTCTTGTCAATGATTTTTCATTTATGTGTAAAATTACCTGTTTCTAACTGCTACTGCTGTGAACTTGAGCGTGTAGGACAAGGATACAAAAAAAAACCCACAATTATTGTATTTATTTTAGCAAAAATTCATAGGAAAACTGTTTCTTGTATCTTTAGCTCATGAAACCTGTAAGATTTTTTGTTTGTTTGTTTGTCTGGTTTTGGTTTTGTTTTGTTTTTGTTTTTGTTTTTGTTTTTTTTTTTTTGTTTTGTTTTGTTTTGTTTTTAAACTTTGCTGCACTTGAAACAGTTGAACTTGGCTTTCAGTTAGAAGAAAATAACCTTGTTGCTTTGAGAGACTTTTCATTTTAATTTGCTATTTTGGCTTGTATAATAATAATTGTGTTAATAGTATTCATAAAACACAATCCATATGATTTTGTAAGGATCGGTACTCTGTTGAAAGTACTGAGTTTAAACTGAGACATATTTACATCTGCTTTTCTAGATATTTATACCACATCTGTCATCTCATTCACTGAATGCTTGCAAATAGATTTGCCAAGCACCAACCACCACAAATGATACACGAGATACCTTTTATTTTAAGATCAAACCAACAGGCGTGAGTTCAGTGATGCTACTGATTAAATTAAAAAGCAAGCCAAAACAAAAAACCCAAACCTCAATAAACCCCAACCAAAACTTACAAGGCAGAGCAGTAGTAAGGATCATATAATAACCAGAGGAATGGCTAGAGTAAAACTAATTCCTTTTTGTCCCAACAGAGGTGTAAAACTATTAACACGTTTACGCGGATGATCCTCTTGAACAAATCCTAATCTCTGGTCATGATCTGCTCATGTATTACTGCAAAACTGCTAGAAAACCATATGATTTGAAACAGTTCAGCATTTCAGGGTGGGCTAACCTGCATTTAGAAATTTTATTATTATCAGGAAGGAAAGGTTTATTTTCATGTGTCATGTTTTCTTGCAAAATGATAGAAGAGAAAATGGCAAGGTAAGCATAGGTTTATCCTGAAAAACTAACATGAACTAAACTGTCTCTGCTGCTTCTTCCTCCTCATGCTGTTACCCTGAGCTGCATGGGAGACAGACTTTCACGAAGTGCTCCAGCATGGGTCCTTTCTGCGGAGGACAGTTCACCTGCTCCACTGTGATCCTCCATGGACTGCAGGGGCATGTCCAGTGCTTGGAGCACCTTTGTCTTTATGGGTGCCACCATCCTGCTTGAGGGGCTGAGCTGTACCCTGAGATAGGCCTGGCTGTGTTTACTCCTCCCAGCTGCTCCATGCCAGTGTCCATGCACCCACACCTGGCAGTGTGCCTGGGTTCAGAACACCTAAATGGTGTGTCTGTGGTCGAGGCCACAATGCCACCACCAACAGGAATATCCTTCCTAGGAAAGAGTGTGTGTGCATCCTACTAACCTTGAGCTCTGGAACACAAAGCCTTTAATGCCCATATAACAGATAAACATACAGGTATATTTGTTTATGTGGTTTATTCTTGTGTAATTCTCTGTTTTCATTTGGGTTGCTTAAATATTTAATGTTAAAACATATTTATTATTTCAGGGTGGGACCTTTATTTCTTCATCTGTTGCTCAATACTGTATAATGCTGCGGAGAGGTAAGAGTGCTGCTGTGCTTCTTCACCAGCTTGGGTTACTCTTCTCTTGTAGACTACTAGTTTGTTCCCTTGTCAAACCTGAGATAGATGCTAAAACATCTTTCTACAAGCTCTGCTGAGTGTAGGCTGCCTCTCGGGTAATGAGAGGATGTGGAGTCCTTTTCCAACACCTGAGGTTATTTTGTTCCCGTTGAATTGGGGTTATATTTAGTATTCTGTTGTTTCATTATAATTTTATACTGAATAGTTTTTAGGTTCAGCACAGTAGCTGAAAAGTAGTGTTTCCAATTGGTAATTAGAGGAAAATGTGAACTACAGTAAGAGATGTAAATAAATTATTTTGAAGGTGCTGCACTGTAATGTGTGTGAAATCACTTTCTAACATTTTTCACTGAGTTTCTGTTTGGATTTCATGCAAAGTGTATTCATTTATCTACAAATGAGGAGCCTTTCAGGTTTTGTGATGTGAAAGATTTCTGCAGAAACTGAAGCCTCTCACATACAAATCCTTCCTTACCTTGTTTCATTGGTGGCTTCTCTGATACTAGAAGTGAATTTTTTACAGCTGACTCCTCAAAGCAGTTGCTAGCTTAGTAATAACTTCTCAGCACCTGCAGATGCCTTATTCGAAGCACTTTCATGATTCACCTGCACCCCTGCACCAAAACCCACTTGCTGCAAAAATCTTCAGGATTTTCTCTGCAGTCAATTTTACACTGCGTAACTCAGTTTAAAATATTCCCATTTGTATAACAATATAGCCCTGGACTTTCTGCAAGTTCTAAAATACCTACAGGTATTAAAATAAGACAATATTATCGGTATGGTAGGATATAATATTCCCAAGTATTTAGCAAGCAGCACCATTTATTTCAATAGGAGTGTATGTATTTTTTTTGATTGGTGCTATATTTGCACTTCTGTGCTTTTGAAAATGTACATATTTTATTTAATGGTACAATGGCAATGTGAGAATTCAGATGAATAGGAAGAGAAAGGACTGTTATTCCTGTAGATTTAATTGATACTGTAAATCAAGTTTAAACTTTTATATAGTTTATATCTGATTTATTTTCATCATAGTCCAAGTATTTGAATGATTACTGGTTTATTTTTCTTATGTTTGATGCCATCTTGAGAAATTTGACTTGTTTTTCACTACATGCAGGATGGCCAAAGGCTATTGACTTCTGCCAAGTAAGGCAACAAACAGAAATGGAAAAAAAACCCCAACCACCAAACCAAAGCAAAACCAAAAAACATGTTTGTAAATGTAATTTCTTTCCCCTACAGACATCCTGCATCAATCTAGGTACTAAAATTGTGTAACATAAATCCCAGTGTGGGTATGAAATTCCTTCTAAAACAAACATTATGGTGTAAACAAATTACCTGCCTTTAAAGTGGATTTCATGACTCATTGACTAACTTGGAAAAAAAAGACAAAAAAAATATTGTGTGATGTACAGATCAAAAATGTTTTGTTATATGCAGTTTAGGTAGTAGAAAAACAACTTCTCTGGACCTGCTAAATAATAAAAAGTATTAGAATTTTAAATGGAATTCTATCATTAACAAAGCAGAGAAACCTAGTAGCCCTAAAATACGTGCCATCTTAATGAAACCAGGTGGGACTTTATTTGTGCAAAGAGTCGGTAAGTATGTATGCACTTATGTGATTCAAAACCCAGGAAGTCCACTTGCCTTTCAAAAGCTTTATTCCACTATATTAATGTTTCTGTATTGAATTACAACTACCTCTGCAGGCTTGTTTTTGTTGGTGGTGTAATTTACTTGTAGGTAAAGGTTTGGATCCCTCTAAGGTGAAGAGCAGTTCATATTATCCTCTTTTTTTTTTGGCAAAAAATGAGTAGCAAATTAAATTATTTGTATCATCACTCTTCCAAACCTGAACTGTGATACTTTTGTGCTGCTATCATATTGTGCTTATGCTACACAAAGCATTAGGATTTCAGATGAAGAGTTGTTTCTAATGTTTCTAGTTTGGCTAGCAAGTACTCTTTTTCAGTGTATAGGTCTCTTCAGATTCCATTTGTGGTGTCCAAGGTTAATGCTGATACTGCTATAGCAAAGATCATTCTCCATCTCCGGCACCCAGCTGTGGTTATGGTCTTGTAGCTCCATTAGGTTGTCTTGTCAGAAAAAGACCTGGGCATGGTTATGCCACTTGCTTCTCTACTTCTGCACAAAAAAAAAAAAAAAAAACAGAAGCAGGAGCAGTAATGTACAGAAGTGATAGTCTGTAAATTGCTGTGTTGAAGTGTTCGAGACTGTGCACTGACTCTTCCTGTGCTCTGCAGATTGCCCCTGTGTGTCTCTAGGTTTTAATCCTAGAGACCTTTTAGGGCTGTACTGCTGGTAATATACTTCTCTGACTAATTTTTTGGCATTTATGTTATTTCATGCATCTAATTCTCTGCCACTTGACCATGTGGCATTATGTGTGTGATTATGGCAGAGTCAGGATTTCTACCTGAATTTTTAATAGGAACTCAAACCTACAAATAGCCATTTTGTAGGTGTTATTTGTGGTTTTATGGGTGGTGGAGGAGAGTCCTCTTTAAACTTATTAAAAAAAATGGTCCTTCCATTGCCTATACATCTACATATAGCCTTGTTCATCCAAAATTGAATGACAATTGCCTGAGCCTGCTGCTTGGTGCACTTTAGTACTTTTAAGTTGCCACTTCATAATTTGTTTAGTCAAGGAGAGGGAGAGCTCAACACTACAAGAGAAGAATCTTTTCAGGAAAAATAATAATATTTGTGGAAATTACTACCCACCAATTCTGAAATCATACTTGATTTACGTGAATTACATGAATAATAAATGAATTACTGTTCATGCATGATATTTTTGTTTAGAGACTGAAAATGTACATAGCCAGTAAAAAAAAAAAAAATAATAAAAAATTTCTCAGTTTTATGTGCTGAAGAAAAGGTAGGGAAGCGTAGAATCATAGAATCATAGAATAGTTACAGTTGGAAAGGACCTTAAGATCATCTAGTTCCAACTCCCCTGCCAGGGGCAGGGACACGTCCCACTAAACCATGGCTCCCAAGGCTATGTCCAACCCAGCCTTGAACACTGCCAGCGATGAAGTAGTCAATTGATTTATAAGATGGAGTCCTATCAATTTTAATTAAACTAAAATAGTAAATGATATAATAAGCTCTGAAAAACAGCCTAGTCATCCAATTGAGTACATTTTGCACTTCAAATAGGCATCTAGCGTTGTAGTTTCTGTAGCTTTGAGAAGATCATTACTGAGTATAGTCAGCGTATTTTAATACTGATCTGATATGCACCTTAGCTGGGTGCACAGTACCTGACAAATCTTTCATAGCTGAACTGCTCTTTTTGACTAGGTGATGGGAAGAAATAGCAAATGACAATAATAGAACATTAATATTTTCAGCTCAACTCTTCAGCTTCTGCAGTAAAGACACAATATCTGTCAGTCATTGTTTTCTACAAGACTGTCATGGGTTTAGCAGCAGCAGTCATTTTTCTTTAAGCAGTAGCTGGTGTAGCACTGTGTTTTGGATTTTTAGCTT
>JASSUY010050589.1:0-12484 GCA_032466535.1 Forpus xanthops | reverse complement strand
ATTAGGGACTGTAGTGAGAGGACAAGGGGTAATGGGTTCAAACTTAAACAGGGGAAGTTTAGATTGGATATAAGGAAAAAATTTTTTACTGTACAAGTGGAGAGACACTGGAATGGGTTGTCCAGGGAAGTTGTGAATGCTTCATCACTGGCAGTGTTCAAGGTCGGGTTGGACAGAGCCTTGTGCAACATGGTTTAGTGTGATGTGCCCCTGCCCATGGCAGGGGGGTTGGAACTAGATGATCTTAAGTTCCTTTCCAATCGCAACTGTTCTATGATTTTATGATTTGTTTATCAGACTTTACTCAATGTATAAAGAATTTTTATCCTTTTCTGTTACAACCACGTGCCATTTCCTAGCTTCACTTCAATGTTTTTTTGCTGTTTGAAAATGTACCTAATAATGCAGTTTGTTGTCAAAGAAAATATAAAGAAAATTTAATCTTATAATTAAAAATACTAAATATGAACAGCATATTTATACATTTGTTAAAATTGTAGAATTGTAGAACAGTTTGTGTTGGAAGGACATCTAGACCGACACCACCCCTAGAATGACCAGGGTTATCTTCAACTAGATCTGGTTGCTTAGAGCCCTGTCCAACCCAAATTTGAATGTTTCCAGGGATGACATTTCCAGAGATGGGGCATCTACCACCTCCTTGGACAACCTGTTCCAGTGTTGTTGCTTGTCTGCTTGCTTAAAATGAACTCTAATTCAGTGTCTTCTGCCTGATCTGTGTGTCAGTTTTATACCAGGCAGAAAGTGACATAAAGCTATGGATTTATGCAAAGCTTACCCAAAGTAATTCAGTGAAGTGTATAGCTCTGCATTGTTAATGGCACAAGGCAACTTTCCAGTGTATGGGAACGGATTAAAACTTTCTGATCCTTGTTAAAAAAAAAGAAAGGATAGAAAAAAAATCCCCACATACACACACACAAAAAAAAATCAAACAAACAAAAAAAACAACCCACACCTCAAAAAAAATCCACAGAAAACCCAAAGTCCAAACCCAAGAAAACAGAAAACAACTGATATTCATTGTAAATCAGTGTATCCTCCTCTCCAGTTGTCCAGTACCTACTTTGGTGACCCATCATTGCATTACTATAGCCACCTGCCACAACAGTTGAACTAATACACTCATTAATGCCTTTTAATTCAATGCTTACATGAATAATTATCTCTACACTCACAGTTTCTGGCAGCTTAAAGACATCCTTAAGGCTATGATAGGAAATTACTTTAAAAATTGCTGTGAAAATGCAGAGCAGTTTGGTATTTGAACCAAGTCTCAATTTAATACTTATTATGCAAAGTTCAGAGTAAAGCAAATATTGCTGAGATTGAGATTATACAAATTTCATGAGGTAAATATGAATTCTGAACACTGAGTTAAAGTAACACTTTCTCCTGTGGAAAAGAAGATCCTGTATTTGCAATTAAGACATAGGAAATGAGATGAGGTTGTTGGATTTTTTTTTCTTAACAATGAAAATCACATTAATATTCTGAATAAACAACTAAAATAATTCTACTTTTATTGTAATCACGGTTACTCAAAAATAAACAAACAAAAGGCAAAATGGACAGGGAAGGGACCTAGAGAGGATGCAGTGAGAGAGTGAGGAAACCTTGTGTGCTGTCCTGGCAGTTTATAGCATGACGCAGAAATGTGTCCCTGCAGGAACTAGCAGAATCTGTGAAAAGAAGATGAATACAGCCAACTTGCCAGGATAATTGTATCACACAAAGAGGGATAAATTAAGGAGTTATACATGTGATACGCCATCTGTGGCTGTTTTTGTTATTTTCTCCATATACATCTGTTTCTATTCAGCTATAGGGCAACACTCCATCATATTATGCAGACCAGAATAACACAGAAAGTTCAGTTTTGTTGACAAAAAAAACCCTTCTCTTCCTAAATATATGGTATAGCAGCAGAGCAATTTTTGATCAGTAACCTTTGAAAATCAAAACAAGAGAGTTGATCCAAATACATTCAAATTCTATGCTTGATATTTATAACTCTAGATTAAGACCTCTAGTTTCCAATATATAGTTATAACTTGAGTCAGATGCTACACTAGTAGGTGCTTATTTTCTGATTCCAGCTGGAATGTAGCTGAACTCTGGAGAAAGACTAATTTTAAAAAACTTACACTATGTACATAGGGAAGTAAAACAGAAAGAATGACATCTAATTGTGTTGATGAACTTTCATGATTTCATATCTATCTCTGGTCTTAGTTGGAAGCTGAACTTGAGATCTGTCCCTAATCTTTCCCATCTGCTCCTCTTCTGATCTTAAAGTACAGCTTCATAAACTGAACTAACTCACCAGTTAGCCAGCCAGCTAACCAGTTCTTGATGCACTTAACACTTAGATAATTCCTCGGTGTAGTTTGTCAGGTAGGTTCAGAAGTGATTGATGCACTTGTTGCACATACACGTTCCTTTTTTTTTTTTTTTACCCAGATAATTACATGCCTAAATGATGTTTTAAAGTTCTTTAAAATTCTGGAGTTTTGTAGATGCATTCAACCCATAGAATAGCTAGGGTTGGAAAGGATCTTAAGATCATCTAGTTCCAACCCCCCTGCCATGGCCAGGGATACCTTGCACTAAACCATGTTGCCCAAGGCTCCATCCAACCTGGCCTTGAACACTGCCGGGGATGAAGCATTCACAACTTCCTCAGACAACCTGTTCCAATGACTTGCCACTCATAGTAAAGATCTTCCTTGTCCTATCACTACAGTCCCTAATGAAGAGTCCCCCTCCAGCATCCTTATAGACCCCCCTTCCAATAGTGGAAGGCATCTATGAGGTCTCTTGTCCAGACAGAACAGTTCCTACTCTCTTCATATGATAGATACTCCAGTTCCCTTATCATTCTTGTGGCCCTCCTCTGGACTCATTACAACAGTTCCATGTCCTCCTGTTGAGACCAGAACTGCACACAGAACACCAAGTGGGGTATTACAAGAGAAGAGAGGCAGGATCACATCCTTTGATCTTCTGGTCACAGTTCTTTTGATGTAGCCCAGTATACAGGTGGCTTTCTGAGCTATGAGAGAACACTGTTGGTCCATTGACCAGATTATCCTAGCAGGCAAATCCTACCTATTTCGTATACTCTTTCAAGTACTGATCTCAGCCAAAGATCATTTGAACAAGATAAAGTACACTGGCAGAGACATTCTTAAGATTTCCACTGAAATTCTAGTGCCTTTCTTGACAAGTTCAGTACTGTCTATGCAATTGTTTTCCAGTATCAAATCTGAAAATTTCTTGCTGCATATTATATTGATTATTTCTTGTTCTACCCTCAGAGAGTATGGAAAGAAATCCATCAGCATCTCATTTTTACAATATCTTATATTTGAATACTGTTGTTTCCTCTCAAACTTTTTTTTTATAGGCTAAATAAACTGTTCCTTCAGCTTTTACTCACAAGTTGTATTTTCTAAATCTCTATCATCCTTGATACTCTCCTCTGTGCTAAAGAAATTTGTCAGTTTATTTCACTTTATTTCCTCCTTTATAATTTGTATCATCATTTATGATTTTAACATCAGATCCTTTCCTGAAATAGTATTTCCAAGCTGGTAATAAGTAATTTTATGGGCTGGGTTTTTTCTCCCTCATTCCTAAATATATTTCTTCTTAGCACCTGTAGCTTCTAGTGGAAGAAGAACTTAGATATAAATGACTCAGACTTCAACAATGAAGAGTTGTGCACACTCTTTGCAACTCATCTATATGGTCAGACTGGTCATTCATTAAATGAACCTGAGTTCTCCCTCTTAATTGCAATCCATAGCTTTCTTACCGTATAAAAATCCCTTACTTAAAGATAAAAAGCTGGTAAATGAAAGAATAATTATCAATTCACTTGTTAAAGGCACTGGGTAACTAGAAATGACATTTTGAAGCCACAAGATGGAAGATCAGATTCTCATTGCTGTGCACAGAAGTGAGGAATGAGATACCAAGTATTCTACTCTCTGGTCTTTTATCTTTGATTGCTAAGTTTTGGTTTTTTTTTTTTTTCAGTGTGTTTTGAGTTGTTGGGATTTTGTTTTTGTTTCATCCAGTGATAATATTATGTAAAAGAAATAATCAAGGAATCAAAACCATGAAAATATACATTGTCACACACCACATACCCTTAAAAATCATGTGCCACCAGATCTACAAAGAGAACTTTATTACTAAACCTTCAGTTATATTTTTCAACTGGCATGCTATAAATCTGACTATCAAGTACAGATGATAAACTATCAAGTACAGGTGATAACTCATACACTGTCTGTGTTTTCAAATTTAACAGAGAGCTTTGCCAGCATATCATAGATAAATCAAGCTTCTTGGAAACTTTTTGAACTTGGCTTATATAGTCATGGCTTTAACTTCAAGAGAATACTTAATCTGTTATTTGCAATGCTTACTGATTTTCTTGGAGGACTTAGTATCTCACAGGAGACAGAGAGAATTGAGTATGACAAATTACAAGGTCAAATATATAATTAATCAGAAGTGAAACAGTTAAATTTGCAGCAGTACAACATTCTGTGGTAATCAAAATTTAAATCTGCCTGTACTGTAATTGGGATTCAGGCCACTAGAGTCTGGTTCAATTCCACTATAATCAATAAAAATTTGGAAAAGGAATTGCACTTGACCTATATTGAGGGGGCAGGAGATCAAGTATAAAACCAGACATCTAAGCAAGCATCATGAAGTAATTTTATGGAATGACATTTAGAGACCTATAATGGGCAGCTTACTGGCACTAATGTCCTAGAACAGGAATAGAAACAGAACAAATTAGTCAGAGGACTAAAAAGCAGAAAAATTGAAAAGTAGAAAAAGTTGAGCATGGGCATGATAATTTCTCTTTTCCTACAGTATTTCCAATTCTAATACAACAGTGATTTCCAGGTAAGAGTCATCAAAAAAGATCATGCCAAATATGATTCAAATAAAGAAAAGGAATACTATTATCTTGATGCAATGATGTCAGTGTAAAGATTCCAAAACCACTGTCATTATAAGTTGTTTAAAATAGTGAGAAAAAAGATCAGAATTAATCACAAAGATTTCATACCACTGAGAAAAGCCAAAACCAGCATAGATGTGAGTGTACTTTCTGATGAAGACAAATTGTCTCTTGGGGGTCTCCTTTCAGTTCTGTAATTAAAACACTAAGCATAAAATTCTGGTTGTGTGCATAAAAAGATATTTCATTCTGCTAATATATCATCAAAATATCTGAATATAAAATTTAATTGCTTTTTAATTAGAGAGTACCACTCTTGATATGCCTAATGACAAAACAGTATCCAATCTTAAAAATTTCTGAAACAAAAAAATGCCAGCCTGCTTGCCTCCTTCTTTTCACTTCTAAAAGCTCAAGGGGCTATTCATTTTCACTGTTTTTTTTTTTTTTTCATTAAAAAAAAAATGGGCAACAAGAATAAAAAAATTTTAGTTATTGAGCGTGAAATTTTTTGAATAAATTGAAAATGCAGTTCCAATCAAGAAAAAAATCATTCCACTTGTATTACTTATTCTCTGAGAAAAGAAGTAAGACCTCGCTGAAAACCTGATTTTTTTCCTGTACTTGAATATATTGATTTCTGGAACATTTACCTTATTCCTGAGGCAGCAACTGTATGTTTAGTTACTGTCTTTTCTAACTTACTATTTGTATTTTGGTTACATTTAAAGATCTATCTACAACACAAACACTCTCACTTAACCATACGAAGAAAGAAAATAAAGTACTTTTTTTCTGAAAAAAACTTTTGACCTTCTTATCTCCTTGTCCACAGCTCGTTCCATCTAGTTCTATAACATCACTGTATCTGCTACTATGAGTGTATGATAAGTTTTATATTGGTGTATATGTATGTATATTTAATAGACTGCAGTGAGTTATGATCTCTTATTTTCTGGAAATGTATTTTTGCACTCTTACTTTTGGTTCCTGAAATTCTAATCACTTTTTTTGTCCTTCTAAAACTGAAAAGCAAAAGCTATGTGTTATTCCTAGGCTTTGTGAAGTTACTTAATTTTATATGCAGCTCCACTTTCTGCAAGTTCAACTTATAGAACTTTCATCTGAACATGGCCTGCAGTCAGCAATTTATATGTTGGCCAGTGACAAATGTCTTTGATAATGTGTTTTGACTTTTACAATTTTACAAATTTCATTCTCTGAATCATCTTGCATCCTGCAAGTGTTAATCTAGGAAGTAAAAAACTTCAGACACTTACTATTTTAGTTTTTCAACTCTGAATCCCTTCGAGTGGCTTGCTTCTGAATAAGTTTGCAATATATATTTATCTTCTGTTTAGTAATAGAGATTGCTGTAGGAAATGTTGCCTTATTACTCCTCTATCAGTTTTAGGCACACCGATTCAATTCTCTTGTTATGGGTAGCCAGACTTTGTTATTACCAACAAAAATCAAATAATTTCCTGCTTATATCTATGCACATATAGTAGAATTTTCTCCATTACAACTCTGATACATAGCTTAGCTGGTCATTACAGAATAAGACTAAGAAGCAATTTTAGCATAATGCACTAAATGTCTCCAAAATAAAAAAGCAAACAAACAAAAATGAGATAAATTCACACATACAGCATGTCATAAGTTATCTGCAACCCTAGCCACAGCAGTAGCAGTTAACAAGTTTGAATTGCCACAAGTTAATGTGAAATTTTCTACATTAATCTAACATATAGATTAATTATTTTACTGCAAGCCACTAAATTGAATTCCCCAAAATCTGCATTATAAATAGTCTAATAGATTATCCCTAGTTTAAGTCTAAAGTGAATTTAGAAGAAGTGAATTTACTGGCAGGCATAGTAACGCAGTACACTTAAGCAGAGAAGTAAGACATCCTACTACCTTACTGTGAACTTGCCCAAAATACCTAAGAGTAAAGCAGAGATAGGGAGCGTCTTTGATTGCCTGACAGCTGAAACTGTCCTCACAAAATCTAGTGCTATGGTGGAGACAACACGTGATTATATTAGCTATGACAGAGTTAACTTTCTTCATATTAACTATGAGGCCATGTTTTGGATTTGTGAAGGAAACTGTTGATAACAAAACAGATGTTTTTGTTACTGCTAATCAGTGCTTGCACAGATTCAAAGTCTTTTCTGCTGCCCACACAGTCCCACCCGTGAGTAGGCTGAGGGTGCACAAGGAGTTGAATGGGACACAGGTGGGACAGCTGATCCCAACCATTCAAAGGGACATCCCATACCATATGGTGTTATGCTCAGCTGTAGAAAGGCTGGATTGGGGAACCACTGCTGAAAGATTGACTTAGCAGTCAGTTGATGGTGCATTATACATATATAGTAATAATTATACCATATGCTATATAAAATTTCTATTAAAAAATATATATTTATGTATAAATATATAGATTATATTATATACTATGTTTTGTAAAATGTAACTTATTACATGATATAGAATTGATAATATGTAAAACAATAATACACAATCTAACATCACAATTAAATTTTATATTCTATATTAATATACTACTAGATTTATGATTAACATGCATATTATATAATCTATGTTGTTATACCATTTTATTCATCATATAAAATATGTACTTTTGTACTGTATATAGTAACTGTAATGATATTTACATTGAGGATTTCTTATTTAAACTATAACTCACTTTCTTTACATGTCTCCTTATTTCCTTGCCAAGCAGACAGTATCTTTGATGAGAATTAAGCTGAAAAATTGAAAGTTCGTGCTTGCTTATAGGATGAAGGAATGATTAATGAGTATGCTACAGCTTTTACAACTATAATTTCAATAGACTAAAATATGTGTATGTTTAAAATCTGAAAGACTGTTGTCAGCTTACCTATTTTTAACTGCAACAAAAGAGCAACTGCAAGTGTCTAAAATACAGTGTATCATAATGGTATTTTAAACACTGAGAATGAAATCTTTTACTTCTGAAATACTTTAACAATCCTTTTTTTTGATGACATTTCGCCCACACTAATGTCATACTAAATCACCTGAGTGAGCAACAAGAAAAAGAATACATACTGAAACATAAGCAAAGCCATATTGTCAGGCACCAGATGCTCTCAGTACACAAGCCATCATCATTAAAATGAACACCACATACTCCTTGCTTATGACATCCCATTACTTACGCCAGGTTTCTGATAACAGGCTATTTCCATGCAGTGGCTCCCAGCTGTATTACTTCATTTCTATGCATGGGCTGAATACAAGAAGTAGAAGATGCAGAGGACCCAATGTCTATATACTGTGTGCTCTTATTAGTTTACATTTTACTGTGCCAGGTCTTATTTCTGACAGAGAACACACATATTCTGGTTTTATTTTCCTTTCTCTTCCCCTCCACCCCTTTTTTTTTCATTTCTGTGTTTATACTTGACAATTTATTAA
This sequence comes from Forpus xanthops, assembly GCA_032466535.1. Classification (NCBI taxonomy): domain Eukaryota; kingdom Metazoa; phylum Chordata; class Aves; order Psittaciformes; family Psittacidae; genus Forpus; species Forpus xanthops. Next base: position 3,999 of record JASSUY010050589.1, on the reverse strand, counting down.
AGAAATATATTGTTTTTACATAAAAAAATATGCAGAACGCTACAGTTCATGTAAGAGAACCTAAAGAAATTAAAGATCTCCAAGAAATTATGATATGCAAATATACATAATAACAGAAATATAGTCTTACTACTAGCCAGTTTCTAATACTGACAGCACAATACTCAAGTTTTCAGTTTTCCCAAACCTTTACATTGCTGTTTCCATCATCTTCAATTATTCTTATGAGAGCTCACTTCTCACATTTTGTTGTTCAATTGATCAATAAATTTTGCTGGGCTCCATAAAATAAGAAAAACCTGATGTGCAAACTGGATGGAAGAAAGAGGGCTATAACTCTCAACTTCTTAAACAAAAAGCCAGGTCAGCCTCTAACTACATTCAGATCAATAAAATTCCCAATACCACAGGCAATTTTTTACAGAAAAACAAGAAAATAAAAACAAGGTTGGAAAGCTAAGCCTTATCACAAATAAATGATGGTGTCTGTCTGCACTATGGAAATTCACATTCACGAGTACTAGAAACTGCCCATGGAATTATATCTGCACTAGTGTCCTGTAGAAAGTGAATCGAGAGCTCAGAGGAATCATTGTTCTGAATTCTCCAACCTAAGTACTCTGGAATCAGCCTCACTCTTATTTGTTCACCTGGCCTGAGATACGGTATTTTTTGCACTGAATATTATATCCAATCTCCTCCACAGCCTCCCAGATGTGCAGTCCTGAAATTATTTTATGAGAAGTTTACTTTAGGTTTTCCTACACACAGCTTGACTGCCAGCAGGGTAGCTCCTTCATGGAGTTGAATGATCTTATTATCACAATAGTAAGAGAACTTTGTGATGTTAAGCTCTTAAGATAAGGCACCAGAGCTCTGACTAGCATGAAATGGACACTTTCCTTAAAAAGGAGACAAAAGCACATAAAGATTTTCAACATTTACAGCAAGGTTTTCATCATAATTAAAGTAAATGAAAGAGTGAAGTAAATTGTAAAGTCTTAATCTGTTTTAAGCAATGTTTAGTAATAGCCATAACACTGAACAGCAACTCAGAACACAGCAACATACAGGCAGCTACGAACTTCATCCCAGCAAGACTCAACATAAGTGACTTCCAAATCAAAATATAATCTAGTTTTGAATGTGAATAGATGGTTTCTCAAGTAGATTTTTTTTTTTCTACTACAAAGATAATTGATTCAATCAAGAAAGACAGTGACATACACCTATTTTTGCCATGTAGCAAGACTGAATTATTTCGACTGGGCTGGAAAAAGTACTATGCAGAGCATCTCCTATAATACACTATGGAAACACATTACCTGGCAACTGAATTAGAAAGTATAATGCATTCTTCAAATTCAGTCAGTTCTTTTGTCAGCAACAGAAGAAGGTACACATTGTGCCCACAATTTTGGGAGGAGGGCATGATAAATGAGGTAATGTTAAAGGGGTTAAAGGGAGATGCTCAGATGCTTAGCTAGTGTCATAAGCATTTCAGCACCAGCAATTGCACTCAGTGAGGCATATGAAATATGAAGGATATTTTTGAATTCAGAAATTATGTCACATGAATCCGCAGAAATGCAGAAAACGAAAAAAATCTCACTGGCCTGTTGGACAGTGATTTATTTCTTGTTCCTCCTTGATACAAAAAACAACTTAGTTCCCTAGCCTGTAACTACTTGGTAAATATATCAGCTTATTTTAAAAGCTACCATTCTCAGATTTCAGCTTTCAAGATTGCATCATTTGGGTCTTGTTAGTATAACTGTTAATAGAGAGATGGGATTCCTGGGGAGTACTCTTCAGCATGACTAAGACAGAATGATATCCTCATGGGTATTCTTTGATGACATGATGGAAGCATGTTTGAAATATCAGCTGTAGAAGCAGCACTGAGAAATAAGCAGGTAGACCAGATTAATCCTGTGCTTGACAAGAGCAAAAAGACGTAGCTTCTCTGAAAAGAACTTAATGACTTACAAAGCAGACTAAAAGCACAGACCTGGAGGTAATCTACAGTCAACAGTTACAGTGAACACCACACCTCAGAAATAAAGCCAATCTACTCAACAGTGTTTAGTTTTATCTGTTCCTTCTGCACATGAGCACTCTGCATGATTCTGTTAGGTGAGAAGTAAGCTTTTTGTTGCTTTGTTTTAATTGCTTTGTTTTACACCTGATTTTATTGTTACTTGGACCATTGAGAATAAACCAGTTCCTCACTAAGAACAGTTATCAGTATTCTTTCTGAAAATGGGCGTTTTTTCTCCTGTTAATTTTGCTTCAAACATCCAGAAGTTAATTTTAAAAAGATTTAATATTGATTTTATTCTTGTAATTTAATTTCTGGAGTTAAGGTATTTTAAACTTGAATTTTGCCTGGTGAGCAAAATTATTTAGATCCTATAAATTATATATTGTAATATTCATAAATGCTTTTCTGGTACTAAAATTATTATATATTAAAACAAAACTAAATAAAAATGAAGTGAGATCTTTTTATTTGAAATTGTAATTAAAAAGCAGCAAAAAAGCAACAGATTGCAGATGATTAAGAAAGCAGATGTGCACTGGCAAGTAAAAAGAAAAATCTAAGTGGGAAATCAAACAATGTGACTTTAACAATAACATCATTCCCCCAGAGTTGTCTTATGACAAATGATGCTAGGCATCTTAGTTTAGGCAACTGTGCTACAGACTTCTGCTTTTCCATCTCTAAGTGGACCATCATGAAAAGACACAAAAGACAAGATACAAAAACTATGACACTCCCACATACCACATTAGAAGTAGACAGTTTAGATGCACAGGTATATTTTTTTCCATTCAAAAATTGATCTAGTAGGTTTCTTTGGCTGCATTTAACATGGTTGGTAGACAGGCAAGGTAAAAGTGATAAAATTACAGCACACAGAACATACCGCTTAAGTCTTGCTTGAGAAACTCTTTTAGTTCTGCCAGGCACAGAATTATGACTTTAGGCTGTACTTTCTGTGTTCCTAGAGATCCTCCACTGCCACTATCATAGATCCCCAAGCTGTCCTTGATGAGTTCTGCTAACCATCAGAGCTGAAAAGCACGCTAAGCACACCCCTAAGGTCTCCCACACACCTAGCCACACATAAATTGGCTGCCTCAGAGCCCATCCCTGCATGGCATTCGCAGCCCTTTGGTAAACCTCAGGAAAAGACAAAACCAGATTCACAGCACGCACCACTCCAGTTACACAGGGAGATTCTACGAACTGAAAGGCAATAGTAACAAGGCGGGAAACATCTGCTCAAAGGAGAAGCAGATGCTGTTCTTAGTTTCACCCACAAACTGTCTTCCAGAGGGAAAAAGGAGAAAAGTGTGATTGTTAACTGTCTCCACAATTTGGTGCCCTGCAATGGCAGCAGCGCAGGGCCTAAACAGCAGATTAGGCTAAAGGCCAGTGTTTTAATCATAGCTCTCCAGAGTGAAGTGATAAACAATATAACAAACTAAAATGCTGGAAGCAGGCAGGCTGGGGTTTGATATACAGCAAGAAAGGGAGCAGACCACAGAATGAGTGAAGGGATAAGGAAAACAGTATTGAAAGTAATCAACATTGTGACAAGCAGCAGCAAGTAACTACCTGTCAAGTACCAGCTAAACAGGTACAATAACTATAAATTCAAAATAGCAAATTCCAGTCATTATCAAGATATGTTGGCTAGTAAATAGGACTTCGTTGTGTTGACTCCAGCCAGCAAATAAGCACCCACACAGACACTCACTCACCATCGGCATCCCCCCAGCAGGATGAGGGAGTGAAGAGCAAAATCTGTAAAACTTATATGTAGTGATTAAGACAGTTAAACAGGTGAAGGAAAGGGGGTGGAAGGGCATGGGACAGACAGACCAGCCACAAACCAAAGGAATTAAAATTGCTTTTGTGTCATGGGTTCAGCAGCAGCAGTTATTTTTTCTTTAAGCAGTAGCTGGTGAGTACTGTGTTTTGGATTTTTT
>JASSUY010050588.1:29131-48469 GCA_032466535.1 Forpus xanthops | reverse complement strand
CGGCCGCTGATTAGCGACAGGGCCGCACCGCGAGAGGCCACGGTCCAGCGGCGGCCTCTACCGACTGTATCCGCTCCCGGCCACCATCGGGCCGGCACGGCCCTCCCCGCCACCAGCGCCCTCCCTCCTCAGCGTCGCTGACCTACCGGCGCAGCCAAGCCGCGGCCTCGGCGGCGGGCGGCCACTGCGCCTGCGCAAGGTCTGCGCCTGCGCACTGCCACGCCGCCGGGACGGGCAGGGTATGAGGGGACGGGTCGCGGTGGGACGGGAGGTCCGGGGGGCAGAGAGTGGTCCCCACCGGGAGCGGCGCTGGGGCGGGCAGGGTTGTATTGTATTGCACCGGTCGTCTGTGCCCCCAGCGGGGCCGCCTGGCTGATTGTCAAGGCAAAGCCTTTGCAGCATACAGCTCCGGAGCCAGGCATGGCCACGGAGGTCCTGCACCCCCCGAGACCCGGGTTCGGTACTGTCCAGTCCTGGCTGCGGTCCCGAGTGCCTGAGGGGACGTCTTAAGGAGGGCAGAGTAGTAATAAAATGATGACAAGAAACCATTGGAGTGATTATATTGTATACATATATAGAAATTCTTTACTGTAAGGGTGGTGAGGCACTGGAATGGGTTGCCCAGGGAAGTTGTGAATGCTCCATCGCTGGCGGTGTTCAAGGCCGGGTTGGACAGAGCCTTGGGTGACATGGTTTAGTGGGAGGTGTCCCTGCTCATGGCAGGGGGGTTGGAACTAGATGATCTTAAGGTCCCTTCCAACCCTAACTATTCTATGATTCTATTCTATTCTATATATGTATTATGGCTGAGGGGGAAGACAGGTCTCTTGCCCGAGGCAGTGTTGAAGGCCAGGTTGGACAGGGCTTGCAGCACCCTGCTCTAGGGGGTTGGAACTGGATGAGCTTTAAGGTCCCCTCCAACCCAAACTAGTAATTCTCTGATTTTTCTCTTTTCACCAATTTCCTGGATATAAGGTTTTGGCAGTGTTTTGGGTGCCTTTGTTCTGACTTTCCCAGACTCACAAAGGTGTGGGTGAGTTACAGCATCGACCAGGGACAGAAAGTGAGCAGGCACCAAACAGAAGCAATGATTCTGTGCAGAGTTAGAGGTGTTGGGGAGCCCTAGGTCCTTAAGCTTACTCAAAAGAGATTTCTAAGGGTTGGTAGCTATAAACATATGTAAATGTATAATAATATGCATAATTAATAGTAACAGGCTGGTTTTTGATATGCATTAGAGATGAACGTATATATCTGCAGTTCAGTTCAATAGTGTTGTTTCCAGGTGTAGTTCTCCTGTGGTTCTAAACCCTTTTTCAGTGGATTAGGAAAATCAAGGTTTTGCATAAAAGCTTATACTTGGGAGACAGTACTTCCACAAAGCCCGTACTCCAAACTCCAACTACTTTGTTAGAGATGTGGCTGTTAGCAGTACTGCCTGCTTTGTGTCACAGATTTAGCTGTACTCGTCTGCTGCAACGATGGACAGCGAAGTGCCAAGGGATGGCAGAATCCTGGATTTGATCGACGATGCATGGAGAGAAGATAAATTGCCATACGAGGATGTAGCTATCCCTCTGGTAGGTGAACTGCTCTTATCAATCACAGTTAAGGCTGGTGTGTTTATCACAGCCCCTTCCAAGAAACAGCACAAAGAGTATTGCTTGTGGTGCAGCTTATTTGTGCAAAAGATTCCCAGGATGGATCCAACTCACTCTTGTCTTGTCCTGTATGCCAGTCATTCCTGTGGGCATACAAGGATGTGGATGTTTCTCTCCCCTCTCCCCTGTGGGGAAAAATGCTGAATCTGCTTACAATTGGAGTGTTCTTTCCATGGCACAGTTCTGGGTTTGGTACCAGGGAGAAGCAGAATTGTCTTTTCTCTGTGTTTCCCCTTCACGTTGCTAGTGTTTGAAGTGGTTTCCCAGTTGGTTAGTAGAACAGAGGAGCAGGCTCATGCTGAGAGTCTTGGTTACTCTGTATTCTTATTTTCTGAAATTCCATTTAAAAACTGACATTTTCTCAAATATCTTCCTAATCAGTCTTTTCCAAATACAGTGTTGCTGTGGCCAGATCAAGGATAGTAGTGAACAAACTGGCATCTATAGTATGACTCTTGTTTGTAGCAGTGCATCCAGTGGACAGCTTATTGTACAGCTACAAGGCCAGAGAGGTGCATCTGGAAAAAAGCTGCCTCTGATCCCACAAAGCCCACAGTTGAAACTTCAGATCTCCCACAATGACACCTTTCCTTAGACATTTTGAAACTACCAGGGAAGTGAGAGATATCTGAGGAGATTCCTTTTCCTTGTTCTCTCTGGTACACAAGCTTTACCCTGGCTAGTGTTCACAAAGCAGTCATGCTAAGGACTGATAGGCTGCTAGTTTCATTTGTAGAGAGACATTTCCACATTGCTGGTGACATGGCTCAGGCTTTAGCCCTTACACCAGTACCTTTTAAGAGAGGGCAAGAAGCAGCTATACTCCTCCAAAATCCATATATACAGCACACAAGTTATATCCTGCCAAGATTTGGGCTTGAGGGAATGATCTTGCAGGGCTGTGATTCTCAGATACAAGAACCCAACCCCTCTTTGCTTGGAATAACCTTTATTAGACAGGCTAATAATTACAAACTTGTTCCTTGCTGACATTTGCCTTTACCCTGTGCCCAAACATTGCTGTATCTTTCCTTACAGCCATTTCTTGAGCTACTTGCAGTCACGTACAGAAGGCAGCCTCAAAGCAGGAACCTTCATCAAATAACAATAGAAAGAAAGGACTGGCTGTGGATATAAAGATCCCCAGGGATAGGATTGACTCTGATCACATAGAAAAGACAGCACAAAATCACAGGAGACTTACTCTGTGATATTGTCAAGGAGCAAGTAGAATAGCTGTGGAGTGGTATTTGAGCCTGTCCTGAGCATCTGATCGTAGTGCTCACTTGAGAGATTCCTATGAACTTAAAGGGGCTCAAACCATATGCTGCTTTCAAAACTGAAACATTTTATTGAGCTCATGCTGGGATTTCCAGAGATTTAGAACTCCCAATTCTTGCCCAAATGGTATCTAGCAGAAATAACAAGCACTCCCTGTGACTGCACCAATACACCAGCAGAGAGAACAAATAATATGAGGGAGGAAAATGCAATCTCAGTTAAACTATACCTCCTTCTTACTGTGTGGTAAGTAGCTCTATGTTGCACCTGACTTCTGCTATTGATACAGCACAGCCACACCTGAGTTCTGTATGCAGAAAAAGGAAGGATTTCTCACCTACCATAGGAAAGTAACGTTACAGAACCAGTTGTCTTAATAAGAGCTATAATAAATACAGTATCTGTATTCTTGGCAACAGCAGAAGAAACACATTGGAAATGAGCAATAGAATAATTGCATCATACTATTATTATTTTGCATCTGCTGTATATTCTTTTTCACTGCATGTGCAGTCTGAGTGTATAGCAACACCCCAGGGGCCTGGAAAGCCAATTTACCTTTCAGATTAAGCACCATATTCATGTGAGGAGAATATTGTTCATAACTGGGCTTAGTAATATTTTTAAGTGGCTCAGTATGCATGATATGTATTGTTCAGATGCACCCTCTGGTCTTGTTTGTGGATTTGTGTATTTTCCTATATGAAGTCTTAGTAACCTGCTCCTTTCAGGAAATGTATTATATGTGGAATGCAGTGTATCTCTGTTTGGTTCTCAGAATGAGCTTCCTGAACCAGAGCAAGACAATGGCGGAACAACTGAGTCTGTGAAAGAGCAAGAAATGAAGTGGACAGATTTGGCTCTCCAGTATCTCCATGAGAACGTTCCCCCCACAGGAAACTAGTGAATTAGTGAGATTTCATGCCGTGGATGCATGAATGCAATAGAAAGACTGTTTTTCAGCTGACCATAGTTGTCAAAGGCTTCTCTAAGGAGGAAACAGTGCTTCTGAAAAAGGCTCAAACAGTGGCCACACACAGTTTAAAGTGCTTCTGTAATAAGTATGAAATAACAGTGGCTGCCTGACACTTCAGAGCTAGTATAAAAAATGTTTGTCTTATGTAAAACTATTTCCTATCTTCTGTTAAATTGTTCTTAAGTTGGTGCCAGTTTCTATCTTAAATGTTTTTTATAACTGATAAAAGAAGTTGGTTTTACTGTCTCAAGTTGTTATTGATTTCAAAACTCACAATGGGACCATTTCTGACTCTGAAGGTTTGTGTCCCAAGAAGTATTCCAGTGTGTTCTGTGGTTTGAGTTCAGTGTACAAAACCCAGTATCCCTAATTAGGTCAGTTGTTACCATCTTTAACGAGCATGTGGCTGAGGAAGGTTGTGTGGGGCATGCATGACAGATCGGTCAACAGGACTCAGGAGCTGGAAGTAACTTGTAAATATATGTGGTTACTTGAACATCTCATGTCATGATTTCATGGTGATGGTAATACTGCCATTTCCAGTGCTGACATCCTGGGTATGTTTGCCGGTACATGTACTGCAAACAGACAATCTGATGTATGCTAAAAAAAAAAAAAAAAAAATAGCATATTTTTGAGTAGTTACTCAAAATCATTGCCTTTTGAGGAAGATTGGGAGTGACAAGGAGGAGCCTGCCACTTCCAGTGTACCACCTATTGAACTGATAGCCACTTGGATGTGCTGTCTCGGATGGGAAATGGAAATCTGAGGAAAGCGATGGGGAAAAGAAACAAGCAAGGGCTTAGCTTGAGGCAATAAATTGTTACCTCTTTTTGTGCTGAGAAGAAAGGCAAGGCTCTCTTGATTTCTTCTTCTCATTTTATTTCTGATTCTGACATGTCTTTTGCAGCAGGTAAAAGCCTTCTGTTCATCTTGCCTGTTTCACTGTTGGACCAATTCCTTCACACCATTGGCAGAACATCCTAAGGAGCAAATATTTTGACAGAGTTTAGGATTACTGGTAGAGGTGAGAAAGGAACTGGAAGGAAAACAATACTCCAAGTTACTTTCTTTTGCCAGTGCATCAGAAAAAAGCACTTCCCTGGAGCCTGCAGCTTCCAGACTCCACAGTTTCTTTGATGTCTTTTCTCAGTGTTTAACCTCTTCAAAAAAACCCAACTTTTGCCTGTGTGATTACCAAATGGCACCGCAGCACATGTCCTGTGAGGCTGATTGCTGAACTGCATGAGGATGGAGAGCTCAAGGTGCTGGTGAAGCAAGCATGTATGTTGCTGGGCTTGCACCCATGTCTGCAGCGTAACCTGTGCTTGCACCAAGCAAGCAACAGGCACTTGTCTGAACAAGAAAGAGCAGCAGCCAGCCAGGCCACAGAGCTAAGGATTAACTCAAGAATTAGCAAAGTCAAAAAGCTTAATACATACAGCATGGACCAAAGAAACAGCTATGCCACTGAGAACTGTAAGAGTTCAGCTCCTCACTGGATCATCATCGGGGGAAAGAAAGCAGAGCTTGTGCTTAATGAGGTGTTTCTGATCCTCCCCATGTTCCTTTTCCCTGGTCTGTGTTAGAAGAATTTGCTAAGGAAACATTAGGAAAAGCTACTGCCTAGCTTCTACACAGTAGCCATCCTTGTTCTCTGTTCCCCTCTCCTCTTGCCTCTTAACAACTTTCCTACCACCTCATGTTTCCAATTCTGCCACTAGATCTTCCAGCTCCAATTTCAGACTTCCTTTCCTGCCCCTGACAGTGGTCTTTACATCTGCCATCTTCCTCCCATCCAGCAGGGGAAAAGGAAAACCCTTTCTTACTTAAATTAGAGCTGGTTTCATGAGGTTCCAGCAGGTCTGCAAGAAAATATGAATCCGGTGTGGGTGCCAGATGTAGTGTCATCCAACACAGCAGTCACTTGACAGCCCAGTGGAGACCCAGATTGACTCAAACTGGTACCTTCCCTTGGTCACACCACAGTGCTGTGCCTCCTGCTTGAGGTGACAGGCTCTCATAGGTTAGAAGGGATGCTGTGCCACAGTGTTCAGTACAGCTGGAGAGATGTGGAAGAGTATGAAACCTACAGTGTAGGGCCCTGTGAAACCAAGTGCTTGCCCTGCCCAGATGCTTATCACATTTGCAGTGACACACAGGATCTCCCACTGCCTATTGACATTCTTTGCAACAGACAGACATGCAATAATTCCCTTAGTTTCAACACCTGTAGTCAAATTGCTGCTTGCACTGATACCAAACCATTTGTGTCTTGGATTAGTCATTTCCCAAGGCAAACTACCTTTAAAATAAGGAGACGTGGTAAAACAGAAGGTGCCCCACCTTTTTCAGAGGAAGCTTTAGTTGTATAACTAAAGACTGGTCTTCATTTCTTGGCTGGTAACTTCCTCCTTTCACCACACCTACGGTTACTGGCAGGAAAAAAAAAGAGAGCAAACTTGTCAGAGACAGAAGACACATGCCAAAGACATTGTGGGATCCTTCAAACCTTTTACCTGCAGAAGTTCCATGTGGGAATCCATATGCTGAGGCTGTGCATTGTGTTGATCTACCTTTTGTATGCGGTGAAAACAGGTAAGAAACCAAACATTCGTTTTCAATGTTTCTGTCAAATATAACACGCTTTCTGTGCTTTGCAGAAGCATGAATTTATCTACTCTCTGCATTACAGTTACTGCGTAGGGTTTTTCACCAGCATTATTTATTCTGGCAAAGCAAATTATACTGGTTACATGAATATAGTCAGCTCTAAGAGTTCCAAATATAAAACCAGCAGTCATTTTTATTATCTTTTCCTCCCTTTGCAAGCATTCCTCTTATATAAGTACTATCCATCGACACTGAAAATGTCATTTGAAATCTTCAGAGAAGAATGATTTCTTCTCAGCAGTGTCTGATATGACAGACGCGAAGGATGAATTACCATTCATGAACATAAGCTTCATTTGATATCCTCACAGCCCTATCAAGAATCAACCTGCGTAACAATAAACAAATGTACTGCCTTGTGTTACCATACACATGGGAGCAAGTCAAGTTATAGCTCTCTGCTTTATAGGGAAAACAAAGAAACCCCAGAAGAATTCTTGTAAATAATAACTTGTATTTCTGGGTTCTCTGGAGTAATCCTGGGGTCGCATTTTGCTTAGTTTGTTAAATATGTTTTAGGAAAAGTAGTCATAAGAGGTGGAAAAAGGCACAGGAAACCCAGTGAGATACTGAAGACCAGTTTAAGAGACACAGGGCATACTCCTTCTGTGGAAAAGTGATGGAAATGTTCACAAATGCTACTGGGCTTTGCTGTGTGGTAGTGCAGTGTGCTTAAAGCTGAAGGCTCATTATTGATGCATAAGACAAATGTGTTGGAACACACTGTGAAGAGCCCAGGCAAGGTGACTGTTTTCAGTGTCAGTTAAAAAATTCAGCTGCTATTCTATTCATGCAGACAGCCTCCAGACCACAGCCCCAAAAATGCCACTACTGCAAATCCTGTCTGTGCACAGGGTGAGCATCCTGGACTGATGAACATCCAGGACAGAAGGAAGAACAAGCCTTGTTCTGAAGCTACACATAACATGGCTCTGAAGTTACACGTATATATATAGATATATTCATATTCATATATGTAACTTCGGAACTTCAGAATCCTGCTGCATTCACACTTCAGAGGCTGATCTCAAGCTTGTGAGAAAAGATGCCTAGGTCCCACATAGGAACATGGGTTTAACAGACTGGTATGTGGCTGCTCAGGTGCTGAGATCTTAGAGCACCTTGCCCAGGAAACCGGTGTTCGCCATCCTATTTTACACCCCAGAAAACTGAGCAGACAGAGGAAAGTGAATTGCCTGAGGCAGTTCAGCAAGCTAATGGCCTAGACAGGGCTGGAAGCTAGTTAATGGGACACTGTGTTAATTGCCACATTTACTCGCCTTTCCTGGAGGGAAGAGGTCTGTTGGACATGGGTTAAGTACAGTGGTCTGCTTCCACCTCACTTGCTTGCAGAGTTAATCCTAATAAGCCTTTAGCCCATCAGAGAAATCATGCTGGAGTTTCAAAGACAATTCCAGCCATTTGGGTAGGATTCACTGTGCTTATCAGAATGAAGAGCAAAGCCAGGATAACTGGTGGTCCTCATGTGTCAGCTTTTGTAACACATGGTGGATGAGTCTGGGATATGCATCAGCCTGCCAGAAGAGATGCTAGCAGGCTTCCCCCCACTATTAGCACTGATCTGACTTTGTTTATCAAAATAGAACAAATCTAACAGACTTGATGCAGATATAAGGAGGCTCTTCAAACAGTTCCTGTGTTAGCAAATGCCGATCACCTCTTTAAAAGCTCCTCTTTAGCAGAAGTCTTGGGCTATTCTGGTGACAAACACAGTGCTCCTCTGGGCAAGTCTCAGCACAATGCAGGAGATACAGAAACAAATGAAGCAATCGGTGCAGTCTTGCATCATATAGAAGTAATTCTTGCCTGCATTTCTGCCTGTACTCCTACAGCTTCAGTGGTGGTAAAGACGATTAACAAGACTACATAAAAATAGCATAGAATGAAACGATGGTTATTAATGAAAAAGAAATATAGTATTATTTATGTTGCAGTAACACCTAGAGGACAGTCGATGAGCATCACTGTGAATGCTGGTGTATAGCAGCAAAAACTAATGCCTTTTCTCTGCTAGCTACTTTGAGATCTCCATGTGAGCAGTACCACAGGAGAGCTCTTGCTGCTACTTCTCTGGAGCATCTGAGCACTGTAAGAGTGAGGTGAGAGCAAGCTGCTCAGGATACAGCCACGCAGGTCACCTTTACTCTTGCAGGCTGGAACCCAGAGTCCCACTGCCCCTGTGGGCCCTGATTGGAGCATTACAGAGGCAGAACACCCTCAATTCAAAGGCCACTGATTTCAACCAAGGTTCACTGGGCCTGGCTGAGGGCTCATTTTCCACCACTCCTGTCCCAGTTATATTTTACCATAGGCTTCATACAGGAAGGACTCCATGGGTTTCTAGAGCTAAAATTTATTTCTGAATTTATGGTAGCAATTTAAAATATCCAGTTGGACTTAACTGCAACATACTTCCAGCCTATTAACTTTTATTTCTGGAGCTCCTGGGAATTCTACAAAGTAATTAGCAGAACTATGGCAACTGAGCAGATTACTTTATGTGCTGGGCACATAGCATTTATATCACTCTGATTTCCATAGGAGGAGAACAGGGAAGGTTGCTCATAGAAACTGTGAGAGTTTCATCATTTGAAAATTGAAATGCACAGAGCAATGGAGATTTGCTCGAGCTCATTTAGCTTACAGCTGTGGGGTTTCTAAACCCTTCCACCTACTGCACAGCCCTTCAAAAAACAAAGCTCAGGAAGATTTCTCTAGCAACTGCAGCCTGAACCATTAATTGCAGCCCAGGCTGTATGTGTGAGAGACTCACTCCCCCACAGGGTTCTTCAATCAGATTAAGGGGGTTTGAAGAAAAGGATTGTGACCCAGGAAGAGGCTACAAAACCTGAGAGAGCCTTCATAAGCAGTGTCTGTATGGAGACAGTTACTCCATTCCCTCTCAGTGCCCTGTTGGAGACTGCATTGGACTCTGAAGGCTCAGCTGGTGTTCTGCTAGAAGAGCAAGGAACAAAGAGAGGCTTTCAAATGCAGAGACCATCCCATAAAGCAGCACTTACATAAATTTCAGTTACTCTTCAGATGTACATAAAACAGTATCAGTGCCATATCTCATGTAGTAAAAGGGTGTTCCATTTTGCAGTCTGAAACCGCAGGCTGCATCTGCAAACACAAAAGAAGGACTGAGCTGTCCCTCACAACAGCAAGATCCTCTGCAGCTTGTCAGCTCCAGTTACAAACAAACCATGAAGGTATCTCTTTACTCTAGAACCTGTCCAGAGCATCTGGGTGAGCTCTCAAACCAATACAACAACAATTAGTTTTGAGTCTCTAATACCTTCCCCACACTACAGGATTCTTGGAGAGAGTATCTGCCATCTCCCAGATGCTACTGGAAGCAGGACTGTGCTGCTCAAAGATGGTACACATGCTGTCTTTGTTCCAACGTGACAAGAAAGCCTAAGGTTCAGGGTAGCTCCCATCATGAACATGATGGAGAGGAAAGAAGTAGCTCACAACATACATTCCTGTGCCTGTGCAGGCTGGCAGGAAGAAGAGATCAAAGCAAACACATTGGTGCTAACCTCAGGATTGCCACACTGTGCTCTTTTCAGATCCCGAGGAGACATGCCCTGCATTCACGGCTCTCAGCTTCGGCAATGCTTTGGTAGGGACATACCTGAATGTGAAGCTGCTGCTCTACACCAGGCAGAACCCAACCTGTGCTGAAAAGCTTGATCCAGCAGCCTCCAAGTATCTAGATGTGACCAAGAAAACTACTTTTATCATCCATGGGTACCGATTCACAGGCTCTGCTCCCGTCTGGATCCCGGACTTGGTACATCTCCTGCTTTCTGTAGAAGATATGAATGTCATCATTGTGGACTGGAACCAGGGGGCAACAACTCTCATCTACAACCATGCTTCCAGAAACTGCAAGAGAGTTGCTGAGGTTCTGAAGAAACTGATTGATGAGATGTTGGTAAGTTGAACATCCACACTATGATACAGTCATTAATGCACCGTATAGAAAGGGCACAAAAGAGGTGTTTAAAGCAGCAGCAAAATGGGAAAATGAACTCCTCAAAAGAAATATATTAATTTTTGGAAGTGCAGCTATATCTGCAGTGCCAAACACTACCCTCAGTCTTGGTACACTGGTATTTTGTTGCAGTATTCAGTTTATGTCTCTGGACACAAAACTCTACAGATGTGTTTTCCCATACACGTAAAATCTATTCCCACTTTATGTATATCCAAAAGCCAGCTTATGGGTATCCACTACAGTTTGCAACTCCTCTAAGATGTTGCATAGGCACAATGATGACACTGGAATTCTTGAAGGAGCTACATGTGGGGCAAATGGAATTATACTCATGGGGCCCATGAATATTCTCTCCCTCCATACTTGTCACTGCCCCAGTAAAATACAACCATTGCCTGAGCAGTTCTCATCACAGCTCTCTCAGATATAGGCCTCAAATATGAGTGCTGGTGGTACTGTGGGACCATCAAATGAGGAATATTTACAGAATGCAACACACCAAGGGACAATGTGGGAAAAGCAGCACGATGCATTTACATTCCTTCTCCTAATACTGTTTGTGCCTTTCATGTGCCTAAAATCTGTGACCATGAGTACTTTTAAATCTCAGATTGATGGAGCATCCCTTAACTCCATGCACATGATAGGAGTGAGCCTGGGAGCACACATCGCTGGCTTTGTGGGGCAGCTGTTTGATGGTGCCCTTGGAAGAATCACAGGTGAGCTCTTCCTCCTGTCAGTCCTTTTGCTTCAAGGATGGCTGTTCACCATGAACACAGTCAGCGCTCAAATGGCACAATGTACCTGGCTTTGTGTTGCAGGTCTTGACCCAGCAGGCCCCTTGTACAGAGGAAAACCACCCAGTGAGAGGCTGGACCCTACAGATGCACAGTTTGTTGATGTCATTCATTCAGACACAGATGGTACCTGACATTTGCCCTCTTTACCATAACAAAGAAACCTAAGAACTGATGGGAAAGCCGGGGCTCTGGTAGGCAGCAGTGAGCCTTGTTCCCCTATCCCAGGAGGACAGCAGTCTCCTTCAGTGGTGCTGTGAAGGGCTCTATGTCCCTGAGTTGTCCTCACTGTCATCAGCACTCCCTTGGGAGCTGCTGTTTTATTTGCATTTCAGACATGCTGCTGGTTTATAGCAATTACAGCCTCATGGTCCTTATAGGAAGGACTTAAGCACTGGTGGAGCAGTGCCCTGTTGAGACCAGCACACAGTCCTGCGGGAGCAGTTCCGCACTAACCCCACACTGCGGGGTCATCCCAAAAGCTAGTAACACTGCTGAATGCCTTGCATAGCAGATCAGTTATTCCCAACCCCATGGCTCCCTGCACGTTTCATCCCACCTCCCATAGGCTAAACCCTCCTCCAGGGTGAATCTGGAATCTCCCTCAGCCCTCTCCTTTCCCAGCCGGTGCACTGCACATCTCCAAACCCACAGCCAGGGCAGCAGTGCAATACAAGCCCTCTGCTCTGCTCACACTGGCATCCCACCCCATTGGGCTCAGCTTTCCGACCTCATCTTCTCCCAGCCCTTCCAAGAACTCAGACTTCAGCAGCACAGCGGTACCCAGTGTTTCACATCCCTTTTCCTCTCCCACACACAATGACGCAAAAAGCCAAAGTTTGTACTGTCACATGCACTGACTTATTTTAGGTGTTTGATAGCATTGCTAAAATGACACAGCTGGGTCACAACCATTTGGCCTGCTGCCCAAACAAATGAATGACATGAATATTCCCACATAGACAGGCATCCTAGAGCTAAATAACTGTTTTCCCCTCTAGTTGTTTTCTTATGTTTCCTTCTGCATTTTATGATTCAATATTCCCTCCCCTCACCTCTCATATTTTCTTTTGTCAGGACTAGGTTACAGAGAAGCACTAGGCCACATTGACTTCTATCCCAATGGTGGGACCGATCAGCCTGGCTGCCCACTGACAATATTTTCTGGTAATTCATTCTGCCTTGAATTACACAAACATTGACAGAAAGAGAGGAGAAGGCCAGAGAAACATCATCATTGCTCAGAAAATACATGAAACCCAATTCTGGGAAAACCACAGCACTGATGTGGCCCAGAAATGGAACAGGGGGTTAGCCAATGTGTACCAGGCAGACATACGAATCAGGGTTAATCCTGTTTTGTCACAAATGCAAATAGGATAATTGTCTATGCACTGAGTTATCAGGTGGGTTTGTGCCTTTATTTTGTGAATACAGTTAGAAAACCTCTGGGATTATTATTATTAATAATAATAATATTATTGCTTCTTAGAACACACACAAACTCCAAAGACAAGCAATAGCAAGAACCTGTTCAGAAAACAGGTCCAAGACAAATGGGGCAGACAGTTATAATGAACCTGATCCCCCTTTCTTGGCAGTGACAGACAGTGCAGTCTGGAAGGCAGAGCCCTGGTCTTGAGTGCAAGAAAGCTTTTACCCTTTCCAGCCTGGCAGCAGAATTGGTTTTATGGAAGTTGGGTGAAGAAGGTACCTCACAGAAGAAAAGGCAGTAATGTGAACTGAACCCTTTTGAGACCCAACAGAATCTACATAGGAAACCAACCTGAATCAAATATCCATAGGAAATGTGGATATTTTTTTGTGGAAATGAGGCTTCAGTAATTTTGCTGCTCATGTGACAACTCATTTTATTTGTTATGATTTCTAAAGAGTTTTTTACACCAAAAAAGAACACCTGACACTGAGTAGTGTCAACAGCTGGATCCTCCGAAACTGCACTAACAATACAAACAAATATGGTGTTAAAGTCAAAACAGATGAGTAGTAGTAGACATAGGCAGAACTGAGTGCACTCAAAGGGAGAGGCCGGTGCCCACAGTATTCTGCCACATCCCGGTGCAATCTGCTGTGTTCAGGCTGGTCAGTGATTGCCCTTTTTAGCTAGTGCATTGATACTCTTTTCCTGAAGCACGAGGGTTGCTAACAAAGTATTTCTTCCCTGTGTATGATTAAGGATTGCAGTATTTTAAATGTGACCACCAGAGGTCTGTTTTCCTGTTCATGTCATCCCTGAGACAGAGCTGCAATATCACTGCATACCCGTGTGACTCCTACAGGAATTACCGGAACGGCAAGTGTGCCAGCTGCGAAACCTTCTGGCCTATGCCATGCCCCATCCTAGGTGAGGATCCAGGGAATGTAAACACATCCTGAATACACATGTCTGACAGAGCTGCCCATCGTTACCGTAACATGGACTGTGACAAGTGTTTTGCTGAAGGGGTAACAGCACACGGTGCTTTGCAAAAGCATGTCAGTTATTCCCACTGAAGCTTTTGACATGGTGTCTCCCTGATATCTGCAGGGGTACAAACCTCTGCTGCAGGCTAAACAGGCCTGAGAAATGTCCCTGCTCTTTGTACGGTCACACCGCATTACAGTCTAGAGCAAAATGCACATGTAAAGGCTTCTAGAACAGAAAAGCCAAAATAAGACTTTGGATCTTTACGCAAAAGTCACAGAACCAATGAATTCAGGTGTGTTAGTTGCAAAGTTGGAGGGACAGGGACATGTTCTCACTACAACAGAATCTTTTCCAAGAAGTCTTCAGCACCACAAACCCCTCCTGACTGTAAAAGGAATGGCAGTGGGATGGACAAAGGGTATTCTGGGTGTTTGTAACTGATGTTAACCCCCCGACAGTTCCAGAAATGAACTCACAAATGTAAGGGGATGGTTTTCATTCTGCCCTGCAAAACGAAATCCTTTTTGACCATGGATGGTCATCAGATGTGGAAAGCAGACTGACCTTAAAAGAAGTGTTGAGCAGTAACCAGGCGTATTTAGACACTCTGCTGGCTTTAGTTACACAAGTCCAACCAAGCCCTGGTACAAGTCTGCGGAGCCCAGGAGCATGTGCCACAGCACTACCTCACAGCTGGCAAGCAATATGCTATTTCTTAAATACTTGCTTTGTTATATTCGGCAATTTAGTTGCTTACATACCTGTGCAGTAACTCTGATTCTATTCTGTCATCTATAGGTTATTATGCCCATGAGTGGAAAAGCTATTTAACACAACAGAGCCATCCAGTGACGAGTATGTTTTTTGATACAGCAGACAAAGAGCCATTCTGCAGTAAGTGACTAAGATTTCTGAGATTATTTTTCTTTGTGCATTGCCTCCTTCAGCAGCAGCTGAGCAGTGATGTTGAGCTGCAATTGGCATCATAGGCAGCATTTTAGAAGCAAAGCCAGCAGCTGCTGGGTAGAATTGTGTCCATCTGCAGCCTTGCCATTACGTTCTTTATCTGCAAACCTGCCTGGTGCTGTGGAAAGACAGTTGCTTACTAGAGATGTGTTAAAAACAGGCTCATCTTGCTTACAGTGCTGAGAACACACAAATGAAACAGGAAAGGGTAGTTCCTAAACTGTGTTTCAAAACAACACACCACAGGGTGTGGTGCAAGGAAAAGGTGTGTGGGAACAATGAGAGTCAAAGGCATGCTCTGAGCTGAACAAGTGAAAGAGCTACCATGGACAAAAGCAAAAGGCACAGGGAAAGGGCCCAGGCAAGGGAGAAATGGAGTAAGGAAAGGTTTCCCCAAGGTTTCTCCTCACCTCAGCAGTCACCAACACACCAAGCCACGGGCAGGGAGTATGGCTGGTCAGCAAGTGAATTCTGACTGACAGATCAGAGGGAAGAACAGACAATTCTGCTCTAAGACAGACAAGACAAATGAAAGATGGTAAGAAAGAAACGACAGGGGTTCAGGAGTGGACATTCAGAGGCAGACAGGACAAGGAAAAAGCAATCTGGAAATGAATGGGGAAGGCAGGGAGTGAGAGGCAGTGTGCTGAAAGGCCATCTTGCATGCCATTTGTATAACCCTTGCTGTAGGGCTTTCCCACACATCTCTTAATATTTCTGTTAGCAATCTCTGCAAAGGGAGATGGAAAAAGGGATGGAAAAAGAGGTTTTAGAGATTAACTGAATGGGAGGAAGACATCCTCTGACTGCAGTTCAGCTCCAGACAGGCACAAAGCTGGGCTGGAAAGCAGAGTGAGCATGCAGAGTCTGACCAGGCTTGTGCTCTTCCTCCCCTCAGTTTATCACTACACTGTGGATATTATTACATGGAACAAAGACACCAGAAGAGGCACCTTCAGCATTATAATAGCTGATGAAACTGGGAAGGAGGCAGAATCTAAAGTTAACCCGTAAGTCTTACCCATCTATGATCTGTAAATGTTAGCAAACCGCTTGGTACGACTGCATCTGTGAGGAGGCTTTCCTGGTCCTATGCAATTGTCACAGGCTTCCCTGCTGCAGAGCAGCTGACAGCCCGGGCCTTCTCAGTCATCTAAAGGACTGAAGCGGACAATCTCAGTCAGGGGCACAGCTGTTCTACACTTTCACTAAAGCAGGAGGAAAAACACATCTCCACCTCTTTCTTTTGCCTTCCAGGGAATGTTCTATTCCAGCTCTGGGTGCCCAAGACAGCTGGGATGAACCTGAGCCTGAATATGTAACATCCAAATCAATTCATTTCACTCGGACAGGCAAATTAATGACTGGGGCTTATGTGGACATGCAAATTCCCAATTGATCATAACACACTTCAGCCAAAAAAGTCTTGCTCAACTAGTTTTCTCTATCTGCATACTCTCTCAGCCATATCTGCTTGCACTGGAGCAATCTGCGTAGCTCCTTAGGGCTGCACAACAGGATCAGCGAGTGTATGGCAGCCCACCAGGCAGCTTGCCTACACACACACACACATTGGAAACACCTTTGGCAGGTTAAAACCTGCCCTATTTTGTCAGGCTCCTAGAACTTCTCAACAGGACCAGGCATTTTGAGCACTGTAACCAGGAGACATTTTCATCACAACTGCACTCTTCACCTTCCTAATGGAAAACCTTAAACGATAGCCATACAACCAGTGACATAAAGAACGTGTCGTGTGGCCACAGCCACAGTTGTGCTGCTTCTGCACTACGGCTGGTGCAGTTTTCATGCATATCTCAAAATGGAACTGGCCATTCTGTCAAATCCCAGCCCTGCAATTCTTCACGTCTTTAAGCCTGTGCTTAAAACTGTATTACTTTCCATTAATTCCAGTCAGCACTGCACTGTTTCACACATGCTTCTGCTGCATTTGCCAGAAGAGAACTACCAGAAATTTAGCTGGGGGCATTAATACCCCTGAGGTACAGTCTTCCATTTGTAGAGCTTCCTCAGCCATACAGTGTTGTTACAAACAGATGTTTATATACAGCAATGTATTCTACAGACTCCACAAGTGACTCGGTGTTCAGGTCTGCACACACAGCCAGGTACAAACATCATTTGAGTCTGGTCCACTTGCGTTCAAAACAGCATCACAGTGGGGATTCTGGTTTGGGACCAGAGCAAATGACATCAGACCTCTGTGTCCCCACTCTCACCCCAAATATCTGAATGCAAAAGTGGCTGAGCAAGTTCACACCTGGAGACCTGAATTTCCTGTAAAACAGAAGCTGATTGTGAGTTCAGTCCTCCCCCCCCCAGCACTGTTCCTAATATTACACTGAATGCATTAAAAGTGGTGCCATTCCCTTAGTGACTCTCCAACACCTTGTCTGCTTTATCTTTAGAGAAGCTGCAGCCTTTCAGCGTTACAACCCGATCACTTTGCTAATTGGATTTGACCAGGATTTTGAAAATATAGAAAGGATTTCCCTGACATTTTCCACAGGATCTGTCATTGGCCCAAAATTCAAATTCAGGATTCTCCAAATGAGGTTCCGGTCACTTACAAATCCAGAAAGGTAAGCAGAGGTTTACAAGCCATTGCAGACTGGACAGAAGTGAATCAATCTCCCACATTGCTGGCCTGCCTCAGTTTGTCCTGAAGAATTAGTTTTATTTCAGATTTCATTCTTGTACACCTTCCTTGGGAATAAATGCTGTGTTTAGTGCACACACATATCCCATAGGTGAATACCCACCTGAACACAGACTTTGTCTTATTGTACTGAAAACATGTGCTTAGTGGCCTGACTCTGACGTGGCCTCACCTTTTTACCTTTGGTCAGGAAAACAGACATTGAGAAGATAAATGCAATAAAGACATCCAGCTCCAAGTACACATTGTATAACCCAGCCAATTTCTAAGTCCAGTCAAGCAGGGAGATTAATTTACTTGTGGAATTCCAGTAACTGGGAGCTGCTTGCCGCTATGCCCTAAAGCACTAACTGCTGTCCACACCGTGAGGCACCTACCAGGACATTTGCTGATGAGACCTCTACAGCTGCTTCAGTTACCTCTGTCTGCTCTGCAGTCCTACCCTTAAGCTTCCCTGATTTCTAGGGCACCTTTGGAGGATGGGATCTCTACCTGAGCTCAGCAAGTACATAATCTCTTAGGCTGACCCTGTGTGCTATGTGGACATCAATCCATACCATGCTTTAAAAGTTCGGGTTAAAACAAGGATTGTTTATCACAGGGTGAAACAAAAGCAAAAGGACAGAGCTGCAGAACATGTTTTTTTGTAGATGACTAAGATCAACTTATCCTAGCCTTGCAATAAGGAAAAGATTGTGTATATCTTATAAGCAAAGTCCTTCTGCAGCTCCACCTCACTGGTACTCCTTTTCTGCTGTTCCCTATCTCTACAGTCACTTCCAGCCCAAGAGCCACATACAACCTTATAAAAAGCAGGTGGAAATGCTCCAACCTTTCATCAGAGGCTGTCTAGCCTCTCCTAGGAGGGGCTGCTACAGACTGAGCACAGTTACATGACTGTTTTAACACCATTAAGTGTCACTGTCACAAGGAGGGATGTTCTGATCTCTCTTTCCTTATTCCAGTGCTAATTAACAACGCTCATGTGGCCTCAGGTGAAACCCTAAGTGTTTTCTCTGCTTTTTGGCTGGTCTAGCTCTAAGCCAGATCAATGCTTGGTCCCAGCTCCAAATGCCAGCACAATCCCTAACGCTGGCATCAGGGAATTGGTGAGCTGGAAGGACCACCCGGCTCAGTGTGCACACAAGTGTACACTGCTTCAGAGGGAACCATGAACTCCACATTCTCAGTTTGCTTGCTGGCTTTTGTATTCATTTTTCCACAAGGAAAAAGCCAAAGATAACATAGAACAGAATGGAAGTATGATCAAGGTATCCCTGACCTCGGTAAGGCTTGAACTCAACCTCACTTTAGGTGGACTTCAAGCTAGCTGTCTTGAGAACATGCCTGATTAAATGTGAGCCTCTAGCTCACTGTGAGACTTTACTGGGAGGTGATACAACCAAGGCTGATCTTTCTGGTTTGCGTTACTGTGCTTCTGCAGACCACACCTCTGCAGGTACGACCTTGTGCTGATGGAGAACACCAAACAAACCTTCAAGCCTATCCCATGCTGAAGCAGGAGCTGAGATCTGCCTGTGTCACATCTGACGGTGGCAGACATTCACAGCCGTCTGGGGACTCACCCGAAAGCTCCCCGGCACCTCCTGCGGAGACCAGACGGCAGCGCGGCGGGAGCCCTTGTACCAGTGACCTGATTTATAAACGGGGCTGCAGAACTGACATAAACACGAGGTCGTGCCGTGCTTCTGGGACGCGACACCGCCTTTATGCCCCGGGAGGAGGCGGGTCCATCGGGGCGGCCGCGCTCCGCTCCGCCCAGCGCCTGCGCGGCGTGTCGGGTCCGGCGAGTGGGGCGGAACCGCACCGCACCGCATCGCGGGATGT
>JASSUY010050588.1:0-29082 GCA_032466535.1 Forpus xanthops | reverse complement strand
GCATCGCGGGATGTGGCGGCGGCTGGCGGGGCTGCTGCTCGCCTTCGCGGCCGCCACGGCCGGGCTGTGGCTGCTGTCGTCGCGGCTGAGCACGGGGCAGGCGCGCAGGTGGGTACGGCGGGGCTAATGCGGGCCGGCGCCCCGGGGTGCTCCGTGCTCTTCCTTCCCATCCTTCCCCTTCAGGCCGCTGCGGTTCCCGTCGGACCTGGAGGAACTGCGGGAGTTGGCAGAGGCGCTGCGGGACTACGAGCGGCAGCACCGGGGAGCGGCGCTGGCCCTGTTCTGCGCTGCCTACCTCTACAAGCAGAGCTTCGCCATCCCCGGCTCCAGCCTCCTGGTACGGGAGGGGAAGGGGGCTAGCAGGGCGGGAGAGCCGGTACCGACCTGTCAGAGGGGCCCTGTGCCCGCAGCTGGTGTCATACTGGGTGAGGGACAGGGCTATGGGGCTGAAGGCAGGGGGTGTGAGGGCACACGCGTGTGTCCCGTCGGGCTCTCAGGCTGTTGTGCCCCGGCAGAACGTCCTGGCTGGAGCGCTGTTCGGGCCGTGGACCGGGCTGGTGCTGTGCTCAGCCCTAACGTCTGTGGGAGCGACCTTCTGCTACCTGCTCTCTGGCGCGTTCGGGAAGCAGTTCATCGTCTACTACTTTCCTGATAAAGTGGCTCTGCTGCAAGGAAAGGTAAGGAGGAGGCCGGTCGTGCAGAGCGGCCCCTGGTTGAGGCGGCCCTTTGGGCTGACTTTGTTAAACAGTGAAAGCACATAGGTCTGTAAGAGACCTCTGGCACAACCTAAGAGCAGATTGCTTTCTTGGGAGCAAGCCTGACTGCAAGGAGGGTGCATGGAAAATCCCAGATCCCCAAAAGAAAATCATAAGACTGGGTTTGGGTTGGAAAGGACCTTAAAGCTCATCCAGTTCCAATCCCCTGTCACAGGAGGGATACCTTCCACTAGACCAGGTTGCTCCAAGTCCCATCCAACCTGGCCTTGAACACTGCCAGGGATCAAAAGTAACATACAATGTATTGATTGGGAAGCCCCTATGCTCCAGAACTGCCTCTGCCCACTCTGTGCTGCATTGTACAGCTGGAAGTGTTTTTGCCATTGACTTCTGTCATTCAGGTTACAGCCCATTCTCACCACTTGAATGGAAGGGGCTGCCTTACCATTAGGCACACATACATACATAAATTTGCTGCTTTTTGTCAGTTCTGGACTGATGTAATGTCACATCATGTCACTTCAGTATTGTTGCCATTCAGATATTACTCCTGTCCGAAGGGCAGAAATAATTTGGAACGTTTCTCTTGGCAGGTAGAAGAGAACAGGAGCTGCTTATTCTTCTTCTTGTTGTTCCTGAGGCTGTTCCCCATGACACCAAACTGGTTTCTGAATCTCTCGGCTCCCATTTTAAACATCCCTGTGTCCCAGTTCTTCTTCTCCGTCCTCATTGGTAAGGCCTGGGGAGACTCTCTGAGGGGGCAGTGTGACACTGCCTGTCTCCTCATCACCAAGCCTTGGGCCATACACTGGGCTGGGGAAGGCAGAGCACCATGGTCATAGGTGGGACTCTGCCCTATTGAACTGTTTGCCTTTGTGCTGCCCCTGTACATGGAGGTCTTAAGCATTTTGCAGATACCAGTGCAAAAAGAACCCCGTTCTTTCCATTATGAACACAGACTCCTGTGTCTGGCCTTGGGCAAGGGTATATCTGAGGTAATTCTACATGGCTGCAACACTAACAGGCTTTTTTCTGCTCTGATTCTTTCAGGTCTTACACCGTATAATTTCATCTGTGTGCAGACAGGAGCCATTCTGTCACAAATTACCTCTTTGGATGCCATATTCTCTTGGGACACATTGCTCAAACTGCTTGCGATGGCTGTGGCAGCACTGATACCAGGGACCCTTATCAAGAAGTACAGCAAGAAGCGCTTGAAGCTGGATGACAACAAGCACACTCAGATACTCAACGGCAAAAAGAGCTTGTGATAGCCCAGGTGCCCCAGACGCTGGGGCCTCACAACAGGTCTCTGTCCTGGGGGCTATATTCTGCATGCTCTGTGACAGTGTGGACCAAGGACAATTGCAGGTTTTAATCATTCTTCTTGTCAAAGAGGAGGTGTAAGGTTCTTTGTTTTTAATGAATGTTTTAACTGTGCATGTATCTGCACGGAGAGCACTATACATGGGCTCTGTGAATACTTCAGTTAACGTGCCTGTTTTGTTTAAATTGGCCTGCGCCTCCAGCATGCCAGAGGATATTGACAACACCCTGCAAATATATCAGCATGGGGAGTATAAGCATCCCACGAGGAAGGCAAATCAGAACCCCTTAGTTCCTCCCAGCTCTTGAACTGAGGGGGCCCCAGTATCAGAGTCTCCCTGCCAGCTCAAGGCACAGGTTTCCACTGGGCTCTTGTCCTTCCCTCCAAATCCAGCTCCATAACCCCAGCTCGTCTCACTGGTGTGACTGATGTGGCAGCAGACAGCTGTTTTTCTGCCCAGCCGCATCCCTCGGTGCCTGGGAGGCCACAGCATACAGGACTGTGTCAAGCTGCAATAGCAGCCAGTTTGTAGAAGCATTTCCCAGCTCCAGGCAGGCCCTGCTCCCTCCTCCCCCTGTCCTCTCCAAACCTGGATTTGTTCAGCATTTTTAGCCTGAAATGAGAAACCATGCACTTCT
Organism: Forpus xanthops; assembly: GCA_032466535.1. Lineage (NCBI taxonomy): Eukaryota > Metazoa > Chordata > Aves > Psittaciformes > Psittacidae > Forpus > Forpus xanthops. The sequence goes on along the minus strand of JASSUY010050588.1, from coordinate 26,401 downwards.
GTGCTGTTAGGTGCAGTAATACAAGGACCAAGTCGAGAAGAAAGTAATCGTGTTTCTGCACCTTCTGTAGGAGAGCTTGCACAATTGTAAAAGACTTTTCCTCTGTCATTCAGATGTTAAGTGCACCCTGCAGCAAAATCATTCAGGATTTGGGGCCAGCTGTGAGCTGCTGGTATGTACCTTTCATATGTCAGAACTCAGGAGATTGCTTCTGTCAGTGGTTGCTACTCCCCACAAAGACTAAGGGGTGAAAAGAAAGAAAGGACTTGGGGTGCCTGGCTGGCAGTACACATTTGTTCATGTGTAACTAGAAGGTTTCTAAATAAGCAGGTAAGTCTTTGTCCTGTTGCTGAATGTCATAGTATCTTATTAGCTACTCTGCTTCTGGGGTTTTGGTATTTGCACCTCTTTACTCTCCATGAGTCTGCCCTCCACTCACAGGGTAAAGTAAATTTTATGGCATGGAAGAGGGTAGATGGGAGCACTCAGGAAGATGAGACAGTAAATGCTTCATCCCCACCAGCAGGGCTGGAACTGCATGGGACAGCAAGGTTCCCAGGATGAAAAGTCCTGGCTGCAGATTCAGTCCCCAGTTCACATTCCAAAAATCACTCATTTGATGAGCGCAAAAGCCAATGCTTTTGTGCACTGATAAGCTACATGTGCCCAGGCAAGATTTCCCTGCTACTTGGAGCTCCTGGTAGTTTCAGTCCAGCTGTGTTCAGGAACACGTAATAGTTATTAAAAGGCTTCAGGACATTGTCTCAGAGTACACAAGAAACCATTCCCACATCACCAAACCAGCCTGAGAAGCATTGAAGTACACTGGCTTTTTATTCCATGCATTGTTTGCTTTGATAGTCATTCTTGTTTCCATCACTGTACACTGGTCAATACAAAAAAAAATCAAGTTTGTATCAGGAATCCACAGAGCAGGGAGGAGGGAGATGAACACTACTGGACAGGGCCAAGATGAAATGATTACTTAGAACACGACATTGGGGAACGCAACATTCAGCTCTGGGAGAAAATCTAGGCTAGTGTTCAGGAGCTGTCAGCAGCCATGAGAACTGGATCAAGGTAGTCAGGATGCTGAAAAGGGAACCCACGGTTTACTTCTGCCCTGCAAATGCAGTGTGCTGCTGTGAGGAGAAAGCAGGCTGACTTACGCCTCTCAGCCCCATACCCTGCTAGGGAAGAACATGTGAGGAACCGCAGCAGAGGTGCCCACACAGCAACACAGAGATCATGTCTATGTGCAGATCTGGGGAGGTTTCATTAAGGAAAATGCCTATATAACCCCCTGAAGAAGTGACAGACAGAAACTGCCAAGAATGCAGGGGAATGCTGAGCTGCTCCTGCCTGCACATAGCCAAGGGCATGGAATGTGTGCAGCAGGAGCCTGGGATTACATCTCCATGGGTACAGTGTTATGCATTTAGGCAAGGGGGGGATGCTCTAGTAACAGTCCCAGAAGGACACTGCATAGTAGACAGCAGTTAGGAGGAGCGACACTGGACTGCAACAATGCAATGACTGGGGCATGTTAAGAAACTAGAGCTAAGTGTGGCAGCAGACAACCTGAAGGGTTCAGCTCTGCTTTTCCTGGCTGCAGACTGGCCAGCACGTCCCCAGGCGAGGATGGGGAGGAACCAGCACACACCTGGGACACCTGGACCAGAAGCATCCCAAAATTCCACACACCAAAGATTCTCTGCAAGCCCAGAGGAGTTTCATTACATGATGGAAGAGGGCTAAGCAGAGACCACAGCTGCCAAAACCCCTCTGGGATCTTTTTGTTAGGGACTGAATCAGTGCAGACAAGTCCGTGCACAGAGACTCTGAGAGGCCTGAGCTGGAGGCAGCTCTCCTTTGGCTATAGGGCTGCTGCCCCAGGACACCAGTGCTGCCAGGCTGGGAATAGCCCTGCCTACTGGAACTCAAGAAGCCTGTCAGGTCTGAGCAGGAGAGCGTCTCCAGGGGCAGAAGGTCTGGCATTCTCTGCTGTGGGGGACATTTGATGGCAGTTCTCAGCCTCTCTCTTTCTGTGTGTATGTTAAGTGCATACAGTTCTTCATTACTAAATTCCCGCACCACCCATTCCACACCAAAATCCCTCTCACACCATGACAGCAAAGCCATCTCTGTCTTCCCACCTCCTCCTGCCACTGGCCAAGAGACAGAGAACATCTGGGGTAAGAAATAAGGGATGAGAAGAGTGAGGAAACAAGAAAGAAGCCAGGAAAGAGCTTCACTCCCCAATGGCATTCTACTTCCACCCAGAGCTGAGTATTGCTGCTGCAGGCAGGGATGAGCTGGTCACTCCCTCTCCAGCAACCTGTTTGGTCCTACACAGATAATCCACCATGTGGATCCACTGCTGCCACTTGAATCTCGTACCTGCTGCCCGGAGCAACTGCCCTCCTCTCTGCTTGTCCTTTTGTGTGCTCTTGCCAGGGGACCTTGTTCATTTTGTGATCAGTCCAGAAGCCACTCGCTCCCTGATCACCATGCCCCATGAGATCAGGAGCCATCAACTCTACCAGCAAAATGAGCACACTGCAGCATTAACTAGAGGAGTACCATGACTGCATCCACCTCTCAGAGCAGCCTTGACAGGTTCTCTGGGCCGGTGTAATGGCATCCTTAGAAATCAGGAGAGGCAGCCACTACTGACAGCTGCTGAGACCAGCTCTGCTCCCATTCCCCCCCCAGCGACCAGGGAGAAGGTAACATCACACAAACAGATTACAATTGTGCTAGCAGTGAAGCCAACCTTCTGATCTACAGAAATGATAATAAATAATAAAATAACATCATAACTTAAGATCTGTGTGTAGTCCAGCTACAAAAATTTAAAAATATGGGATAATTTAAACTCATACAATACTGCTCTCTGTATAAGACATTTTCCTTCACTTTGCCATGAGGCTATAAATTACCACAGTTAAATTCAGACCAGTATTTTAACATAAAATGTAAACAAACAAAGCAACAGAAGTACCTGTCCATGATCCATTCCTGCCGTTCAGCTCAGGCTGGTGTGCCAGTCTGCAGAGCAGCACCCAGCACGCTAGGAAGGGCAGAGTGAAAGCTCTTGCAGGGCGACAACAGCTAAAGGGGTAGGGGGGGAATCGTGCTCTATCGTTTTGTTCTCTTTAAATATTGTTTTAGAAGAGTAGTGTTTGAAGGGAAGGCACTATGAGTTCTATCAGAAAACAAATTTTTCTCATCTGCCATTGCCTCGGCCTGTCACATAGCAGTACTATCCTCACTTTCACCTGCAGAGTTTCAGCCTAAAGGAGAAACAGAGGCCTCAGGGTGCACCCGAGACACAGCTGTGACACAGCTACCATCAAGATTCCCTGTGCAACCCGTTTTGCACAAAGCCTGACATGAAGGGCAGGCAGCTGTTAATGCTTTTAAGAATGTACAGTGAATAAGGAGACAGAGCAGGGCTGATGCTCTTAATCTAGGCCAGTGATTCCCAGTCTTCCCCCTCAACACACAGCTCTCTGCTGGTTATCGATGCTGTTGTAGATGAGAGACTGCTTCTCCAAGTCCAGTACGGGCATCTCCAGTTTCCTCCTCAGAAGAGTGCTCAGGCTCTGCAGAATGTGCTTTCCACGATTTGCAAGTTCTTGCTTTTCCAACACTGATTTGATTGATTATTTTGACTGACTGAAACAGACAGGAGGTAAGAGAAGGAAGTAAACTGGGAAATGGCACACTGCATCTGAAAGAGGTTTCCCTGCTTAACCGGAGATCGACACTGCCAGAGTGAAGCAAGGACGATGTTAAGAAGTGCTCTTATACCGATTCTCGGGAGGACGAGGTTAGAATACATTTGCAGGATCTCACAACAAAATGCTGATTAAAAAAAGAAACTAAAAATCCTTAAAATAAAACCCACTATTACATTCCTGGGGATGTATCAACTCAGAAGACCCTGGAAGTTAGCACCTCGGCACCAGTATTCTCCAGGAACACGTCCAACCTTCTGATTAAAAATGACCCAGCTGGTTATACTGAATACGCTTTGTTCACAGGTTACCCTATAGTAAGGTCATTTTATGCTTCCTCATTTGATAAGACTGAGTGGTTTAGTTTTCTTGATCTGTTCTTCAGTCTTCAGGGCCATGAGGCCTGGTCCCCTGTGAAAGCAGCAAGAGAATCCTCCCACGTCTGTACACAAAGCTGTCCAGGCAGGACTCCCAGGATGTTTCTCTGTAATGTGCTTGCTTTCTGAACTTAATTTTTTTGCAACAAGTCTGTGTGTCTATAAATACAATCCACTCTTTACAGTAAAAAGTGTTAAAATGTCAAAAAAATAAATATCCATGTTACAGTAACTAGATTATTCAATAAAATACATCCCTGCCATTCTTGATTGAAATGCTCAAAGAGAATTAATTTCATTTGGACATTTTTCCAGAGATTCGGGTTATTGCAAATCACTCCTGGGGTGGGAAGGAGAAGCATCTTCTCTTCCTGTAAAGTGTGATGAAGGGGAATGAAGTGGAATCTCAGGGAAATCAAAATGCCAGTATCACGAAGCTTTGGGGGAGATCTGTTTTACCAAGTAGCAGAGCTGCAGGGCTTATTGGTCCTGACTGTGGCATCAGAACACTCCCCTTCAGAAGAGTCACAGTCTGATTCTCCAAACTGTGCTGGGTTCTGCAAAGCAAAAGGAAAGGTGGAGACTTGAGCAACATTCCTGCACTGCAGATCAACCATACCATCCCAACCTGTCACAGCAGACAGACAGAGGTCACCACCAGCAGAGAAGGAGAGAATAGCAGCACACAGGAGGTAACAGCACACAATCACCCTGCCAAAGGTCACTTGTCTCCCCTTAACAAGCAGAGAGCAGAAAAATATCTGGTCTGAGCATTATCAAGGACACATAGAGTCATGGGAAGATGGCACAGCAGGCTCTGCCCTACGCCTCCCCAAATACTTGTAAGAGAGTAAAAGGAACAAAATCATTCTAGCTTTGTCAGCAAGGCTGCCAATGGGTAAAAGTTTGAGGCAAACAGTTTATATCCATTCCATTTCATTATCTACTTTATGTACTATTTTTTATCCCATTTAACGCAACTGCTAATCTGATCGCCTCCCAACACCACCTGCATCTTGACCAGGAAATTACATACAGCTTGCTTTGTGCTACTTTCCCCCAGCTACTTATCCGGCCAGTTATGAAAAAGACCTATTTAAGCAGTTGTTTTGCTATAGTACATCTACTATAGCATTTCCTAGACAGTCGTACAACTTTCTGGCCTTTGGATTCCTTCCCATAACATTTATGGGTGTTTTACTCAATAGAAAGAAGAGGGAATAACTAAATTTACAACTCACCTCACAGCTGTGTTCATCTGCACAAAGTTTACCCAGAGACATCTGAGTCTTGACTCTCCGCACTGCACACTCTTTGTCTGAAAGCCCGTCAGACTGGGTAGAGATTTCAATAGGGATCTCTGGAGTCTGGGACAACATGTCCTCCAGCTTTTCAGCCAGCTCATCTTCCAGCTTGGCGGCCAGCTCATCTGGACTGTTTGAATGATCACTTGTGTTCCCCTCCTCTCCATCTGACACAGAGAAGTTCTCTGAGCTGAAGGTCGAGTAGGACTGGCAGCTACTGATGCAGCGGTGAGGTCTGTAAACCAGGAGAGTAGATCAGCATTCAGCTTGTATCACAGTACCTCTGACTGCAAAGAGTTTCCTGAGTGCTGTGCTTGGCTATTCTGTTATACCTGGCCTTGACAGACTCCACTGCTGGTGCCTGCTCAGCCCTGGGTGAGCCTATCCCCAGGAGCACACTGCCAGCCAGAACAGTTACAGATTCTCAGCAAGCAGGTTTCCACACGTGCTTTCACTGCATGGAGTAAGAATAAGCTAGAGAGCCAGCACAGCATTACAGTTCAAACATCAGGAACTCTGTTTCTGACATGTAGCAAGAACAGCCCTCTTTTGGAACATGTATCACAATCAAACCCCTCGCAACATTAGTAGTGCAGTGAAGGCAGAGTGGCTCCTACATTCTTACACAGGTTACCTCAGCAAACTTCTCATCCTCCTTTCTGAAACATGACATGCAGTGCAGAGTTTTGCACCTGTACTTTTAACTGGCATCTTTAGCACAACATGAACAGGGCTTCCCTGCTGTAAGAGGCAGCCTGGGTTGCTCAATCCTCCCTAGAAGACATCACTCAAGCACAGCACATACAATCCTGTCTGGTTGCTTCTCCACACTGGACTTGATGCTTCCAAAAACATCTTTCAGCAAACAAGGTTCTGTCCCTTTTTAGGGATAGAATACTTCACATCAACACTGAGAGTTTCTTCCCACTCTAACAACACTCCTCCAGCTGAGTCATAACTGATCTGCAAGGCTAGCAGCAAGAGCCCTGCAAAGTGCTGGGCAGCCTTTCTTATCTTGAAGCTATGGAAACCTACCACTGTTTGAATGACGTAGTTCAATATCTGCATCTTTAAAATTCATCTGTTCTCATTCAGGCTTGTCTGCTACATGTTCATATTAGCTGATCTGCTCTGGATCTGTCTTAACAGTCCTTTGTCCTAAAGCAAGGCTGTAGTTTAATATACAAATCTAAACTGTATTAGGTTTCAAGCTAATTCAGTTGGGAAAAACAGCGATCCCAACAGCCAGACTAGAATTTAGACATGTGCACTCAAAATGAAAATCCTCAGGTACTAGAATGTGGAAATTGCTTCATGCCAAGATTGAAGAGTAATAGCACAAATTATGAGTTGGCTCATCATGCCAGGAGACCCACAACAGGTCATCACATTGAACTTAGGAAAAGACAATTTGTCTTCCAAGTTAGTAAATCACAGAAGCAGCAACTACCACACAAGAACTGTATGAGCGAAAAAGCTCCTCTAGTTCAGTGTTGTCTCTGACCCTAGGCAGGAAGACATAATCTGGGTAAAGCATGAAAACAGCGTGTGCACACAGAGCCTACTTTCTCCTGGCGTATTTTCCTGGTTTGTATCACTCAGCAAATCCAGCTTCTGAGATGAAGATCAAACCTGCAGTGTCAATAGCCACTGATGGATCTATACTCCATAAATTTAGTACTTATTACTTGTTTGTGTTTTAATTTCCATAGCATACCTTGACAAAGAGCTCCACATCCAAAAGTGTTTTGAACGGAAAAAGCACTTTTTTTCATTTTAAGCCCCCATTTGCTTCTTGAAGTGCCTCTAACATGAAAGGTATCATTCTTTGTCCATTTTCTCCACATAAATTACAATTTCATGCACCTCCAGTATAATCTCTCCTCCTGCTAGACAAGTTTTTCTCATGGACTTAATCTCCTTTTCTATGGAAACCACTATAACCATTCTTGTCAAACATGCTCAGTACCTTTTCAAGTTTTACCATGGTCTTTGAGCTGGGGCAATGAAGATGGCATTTAGGAGTCAAGCTGCAGATGTGCTGTATACAACAGCAGACAAGACTTTATTTTCCTCTCTGCTCTCCTCCTAACAACCCTTAATGTATTTGCCCACTGTATCACTTCTGCACTTCAAGCAGCTGCTTTCATAAAGCCACAGCACCCAATTCCATGATCTATTTCCTGAGCACAGGACTTTAAAGCCTACTATTACATAGGCTTCAGTAAGAATGCCCCTTCAAGTCTTATTTTACAGGCAACACCATCAAATTTGATCACCCATGTTGTAACCTAGCTCTTCAATCCTACTTGAATTCAACTACAAAGGTGCTGGAGTCTGCTCCACTGCAGTAACAGTTAATAAACGTTTGAAAGAGCCCACAAGGGGTCCCAACATTCAGAAAGCCTGAATCTGGTGAAACAGATGTAGCAGCTTATTTTTATACGCTGAATAATGTCATCAAGTGAGATCCAATTGTGCTATAAAAAGCCTGCAGAAGAAAGGCTGTGCTGAAGATAACACCTCAGAACAGGCTGAAAACAGTGAGCAAACATGGGGGAAAAACTGAGTATGGACGGGATGCACTGAATGCAATTCTGTTCTTTTGTCAGCACCTCTCACAGTTTCAATCCTTGGTGCTGTAACAGTTCTCCTCCTGCATTTTGTCCCACCAAAGACTGATTAGAGTGAATTCACCTTTTACCTTTGTCTACGAGGGAACTCCACTTCACTGTCTACTTCACCCTCTTCCTCTTCTGAAGAGTCATCACCACTCTGGAAGAAAACAAGGACAAGAATGGTACCACTTTGGTGAAAGAACAAACATGCAGCTACATGGTTGCCCTTTGGTCCTCCAGGACAAAGTCACAGTGTCAGCAGCCTGCAACAAGAGGAAAATAACCAGCTCATCAGTGAAAATTGGCTCAGGTGTCTTCTCACCAGGAAATCCAGCAGTCTTAATGCTGCCATTTCTGAATTTGGAGTGATTTGCTTTGAAATACATTGGAATACTTCTGCAGGTATTGAGTACATAAAATTCCAGATTTTTTACAGAAGCAAATCAAGTAGTCAATACCATTCTGAAACACACATAAATTACTGAGGTGATCTAGCACTCCTGGCTTTACAACTTCAACCCTCTCCTGCATGAGCCCATCATGGAGCAGGATGGGGGATGACAAAGACTTTGCTGGTGGGTTTCACCATCTAGGAAAACTTGAGTTTTGTTCCATTCTCTACCTCAGCAAGCAGAGCCCTTTATTCTCCTTCTCTCATCCAAATCTACCTCCTGCACTCTTGGTCTTTGCAGCCTACTCAACCTGCCAAACCTTCATTCAGAATCCAGTCTCTTATTTCACCCCATCCCATTGTAATGCAAGGACCTCCTCTCTTCATTCATGACCCAAACCACACTCTTGGTCTCATCCTTCTCCTTCAGTTTTACACCCAGGCCCAGTTTTCCTACTCTTTGAAATCACTCAGACTTGGTTCCTGCTTCTCTTACCACCTGGATGGAAGCAGAAGAATGAACTGTTTCTGTACAATTGTGATGTAACGTCTTTTCGAACTCTTGCAAAACCTTCATAAAAACACAAGAACTATCACTTTCAGTCAAGGGGATACTTTCTGGTAGGTGCAGCAAAAGGCATATCCCGGAAACGATGGCAAATGTTGAGTTCCTGTTCGAAGAAACAGCAGTGCTACAGATTCTCAATGAAACTGTTACAGGATATTTAACACCTCAAAACCAATGCAGTTACCCTCTCCTTTGTTTTGAGAAAGGTTTGAAAACATTTTGAGACAGTTTCAACAACAAAAATTCAGTAGACCGAGTTTCAGCTCAAACAAAAACTCACTAAATTGCAAGTAACAGACCTAGGCCCTATCAAAACTCCATATGACAACCCTCATTATTAGCAGTATGCTCCAATATGCCTACAGTACTTCTGACACTAAATGTATGTCCAGATCACAAAGCAAAGTTCAGATAGGTATTATTTCTTTAAGATAAAGTTGGACATGTAACTCTACTGCTATGTGTATGGGAAACACAGCTTTGCTACTATCCTGTACCTAGACACTCACCTATCCTATATCCAGACACCTCCTTTTGGTGGAGAGGGAAAAGAGGAACAAACTTGGGGATTTTCCAAATCACTACATCTTGTCCTTACCTTCTGAAGGGGTCTTGCTTTGCAAGGTAGCACTGAAGAAGCCATGTGCTGAGGAGTACCTAGGGCAGATGCTGACTTACAGCTGTCAAAGCCCTCTTCATCCATCTTCTCAATGAACTGAGCGTTTTCATATAGGGAAACAGATGTTGGTGATTGAGAATGGCTCATCCCTGCTTCAACAGATGACATCTGCACCTGACCACTGTCCTCTTCCCTGCACTCTAGACAGGAATTATATGGATCCGTTTTACAACACTCCCAGTGATCAGCTTTGCTTTCTTTGCTCTCCAGGTTCCTTCGGCAATCTGCTTCCATGGCAGCAGAGATGAGGTCAGGGCTGGAACCAGACATCCGCCTTTGCGCATGGTTACTGAGAGGGCTCCGCAGCGCTGCTGCAGGCCCAAAGTACCTTAAGTTGTTTGCACAATTGGCAATATCTTGTCCATGGGCATGAAGCTGTGAGTGATGGCCATGTGGATGGCTGTGGCCAGGTTGCTGCGGTAGGCCGGTGTGATGAGCAGGATTATGAGGTGGTAGAGGAGGTGCATCATCTTGCACTGGCTGGTTTTTCAAGATCCCTGCAAAATCGTTGTAGCTGCCTTTGCTGTTCCCTCGGCGGTGACGTGGCTTACTGCGGTAGCGGCTTTTGCCACTCAGTGTGGACATTTTGGGACTTCCTGAGACTGGTGAGCCGTTGGATGCTGCTTCTGTGCTGGGTATGCCCTCTGACTTCAGTAGATCTGGCCTGAGAGACGGTCAGCAGAAGTTACACATTAAACCTCAAACTCAGAAGCGACATCAGCTTGTAGCCAGGACAAAGAGGCAGCTGTAGCCATAAGCACGCACCACTTTTTTAAATGCACAGACTACCTCTTATTCAGCTGTTTGACTTGTGCATTTAGTTTAATTTAATTCTCTTCACTCAATGTCCTTTCTGTTCATTTTATCGTACTCTACACTTTTTTCTTAGTACTTTTTCCAATATATGCCACATACTCTCCTTTTTCCACCCTTATTTTGATGTCCTGCTCCCAAAATAGCTCCCTCCTAAGATCTTGGCGTAGCGCACATCTCTTACTATGCATACAGCATGACAGGGTCCCAATCTGCTGATGGTTATCAGCCTGCTCATTTCAGAAACGTGTGGCTATTATTTCAGAAGTGATTATTTACTGTTAATCAGGACTCCCTAACTTCTGGAAATCCCAGAAAACAAAGAAGAGTAAGATAGGCAGCTCCCCTCAAAAAAAATTCTCACTTGCTGAAAGTCATGCAGAAGAGACACAGCTGAAAAGGATAGCATGAATTCCCAAATCTCTAATCCCAATTTAATTCCTCAATAATGAATCCATCCTCTCCGAGGACTGGCTTATTCCCACAATTCCTCACACTGCTTATTACCATTCAAGTCAAGGATGAACACCCAAGGTTGGACAGAGCCTTGGGTGACATGATTTAGTGTGAGGTGCCCCTGCCCATGGCAGGGGGGTTGGAACTAGATGATCTTAAGGACCTTTCCAACCCCAATTATTCTATGATTCTATTCTATGATTCTATGATCTAAACTTTTCTCTGCTTGGACAGTGAGAAATTTGAGACAACGCATTAGACACCTCCTGTCAAAGCAACCCCATCTGTGAAAAAATTATATGGACCAAACAACTCCAGAAAGCTGCCCAGGTAGAATGGACAGCAGAATTCTTTCCTTTTACATTAAGATAATCAAACAGATGTGGTTCTGAGGATCAGACTAGGCCCAAGAATGAATATCCCTTTGGCCTGTCCTTTGCTGTCATCAGACTCAAAGGAAAGTAAGCTGCCTGCTTATCTCAGTGGGGATCTACCCTTGGTTCCTGGCACAGGACTAAGTTGCTCTTACCGTTTAGTCTGGCTGCCTGGTTTATGGGAGACCCCTTTCCTCTTCATCAGCTTCTCCACTGTATTTGGGTGGATTATTGGTCTAACTGGGTGGCGTTTGTAAGTCCCAGGGTATTTCTTTTCCACTGCTTGTTCCCTCCTGAAACACAGGGAAGAAAACCAAACCCGCAAAAAACATCAGTTCTGTCTTTATCCAAGTGCAGCTCCTGCAGGGCAGAAGCACAGCTCTGCTGCAAGCACACTGTGTGCCTGTTTCTCAGCTATGGCTGGGTGCAACACAACATGCTGTTCTCAAGAAAGGGTACAATCCTTTTCTAAATCCTCTCTGCAGAGATCAGGCCATTGGAACAGGGCCCTAGCTCAGAATCCTGAAACAACACGGCTTTTCTCTTTACAAAGGGGCCAAAGGACACTAGCATCACATGGGAAAGGTGCCTTTCTACCAGTCAGTAAACACTGGGTAAAGATATGTACACTAAGTGGCCTGCAGTAATCTCCTCTTAAGGGGCCTCCCTCTGCTTGCCAGCTCTTTATTTACCCTCTGAGTTTGTCAGGGGACACTAAATCTACAAGTACCACTGTGCAGTTTAGATGTGAAGCACTGCTTTTTTGATCCTGTATGCATATTGCCACATGCATGACATGCCATTATGCCTAGAGATACATACTTTATGAGCTCCTTCTCACGGACCTCCAGCTGCAGCATAATAGCACTGAGCTCCATGTATAAGTTATTGGCTCGTTCCAGTTTCCTCTCATAGTGTTCACGGATATCCAATGCATGCCTGAAAAACAGAAAAGCTGTTATTCCATAGTTCATGGACCAAGAGAGGAGGATAAGTATAGCTGCTTTTGGAAAAAAACTTCTAAAAGTCCAATTGGCCAGCAATATGCACTGAACCTCAGACAGAGATGACTGAATGATAATTAAGAGCTTGATACAGCAATGAATCATTGTGTGATCTAGAAAGCATTTCAGTCTCGAAAAAGTGGCAGCACTTCTCACTAGAAAAGCTGCAAATGCTTCACATGCAACCTTTGGCAAGCCCTGAATATCCTGTTTGCACAGACAAGAGGCTAAATCAGCTTCTAAAGAAACAGGGAAAGAAGTCATCTTTTTGTGTTTCACAAAAAGCAATATGACCCTATAACTACTATATAGCTGCAGAAGACATCTTGACCCACACTTGAAAAATGTGACCATCAAAAGCTCCCTAGGGCTAGGGAACACTCATCAACAACTATATAAAACTACTAAATGAGGTTTTCTTTAGATTCTCAAGTTTGACATAGAACTGCTACTCAGTGGTTTATGTTTCTCTGTCACAACTACATTTGTAAATCTGTATCACAGAAGATAACACTTTCTAAATAAACATTCTGCTTTCATTGTTAAGCTGGTGTAATGTTCAAAATTAATTTCAGTAGGCTGGTAAATTGGAGTGTGCTCACTTCTCTGGAAATAACTAATCCAAAGAAACTATCAGGGCAGAGAAAGCTCACAGCAAACTGCAAGATGCATTTTTCACTGAGATGGATGTACAGGCTTCAGCGCTGTCAACACATACATCAAAACTCATGCAGAAACATTCTGTGGTGAACACACAGGCCTTTGCCCATCTTGCCTGGAGCAAACTGCACAGACTGCCCAAAACTAGGGAGAGTTTCTACTACTTTACTTTCTCTCTCTAGATTCCCATCTGCTCAAGGACTAGGGCACAGAATTATAGAATAGTTAGGGTCAGAAAAGACCTTAAGATCATCTACTTCCAACCCCCCTGCCATGGGCAGGACACCTCCCACTAAACCACGTCACCCAAGGCTCTGTCTAACCCAGCCTTGAACATTGCCAGCGATGGAGCATTCACAACTTCCCTGGGCAACCCATTCCAGTGCCTCACCACCCTTAAAGAATTTCTTCCTTATATCCAATCTAATGGGAACTTCGGTTTCTGGACTCACAAGGAATTTAGGAGGGTCAAATTTATACGATCAGGAATACTGCATTCTGTTTTGGGGTCCTCAGCAAAAGAGGAGCATGAAAACATTTAGGGGATAGAGCACATGCCCTGTGAAGAGAAGCTGAGGGAGCTGGGCTCATTCAGCTGGAGAAGAGAAGGGCTAGGTGGGAAAAGTGAGCAGTAAACATGAAAGTCTGTCAACAGACCTCAGCTCTTCTCTTCGACGACGAATCAATTCTTCATCGAGCCGGTGGATACAAGTTCCTTCACTTTTAATTTTCTCAAAATGTTTCTTCACTTCTTCTCTCCATTCAGCCTAGGAAAGCAATTTGCCTTTAGGTATTTACAATGAATTGGGATCCCCAGTTGTACCAAAGAAACGCTTGTAGGAAACATTCTTTGTGTCTGCAGAAAATTACAGGTTTGGGTTGAAAACATGTTTGTGGTAATTCAATTATTCTGAACAACATTGCAGCATGTTCAGTTTTTTCTGATGGTGTTTTCATTTGTGCTCCAATCAGTGTAAAATATAATTGCATTTTTTAAAGCATGTATTTTTAAGAATTCCTAAAGCTCTCTTAACACAAAATTTTGTCCCTTTTGCCACTTAAAGCAAACAGAAAGGCTTATGATTTGGAAAGCTATATTCATGACAACAATAATTGTCACTAGGGTGATACCAGCTCTGTTTTCCCCTTAAAGCCCTGGTGCTTGCAGGTTGAATAAATACACCTGCTTCCTCACATAAACCTCAACACCATACAGATGCTCTCTACTGGAGGCAAGGTTTCATTCTCATTCCCTCCTTAGAAGCAGACAATAGCACACTGGGTAGAACTCAGAGGAATCTTTGAGAACATACTTTAAGATCTTTTCTGAAAGTCCCAAAATCCCTTCACTGCCCTGTAACAACTCTTTGTCCCACTGGCTGCCTGTTCATCTTCACTATGATTGCAATGGTTCCACTCTAAGCAGTCTCATGGTCTCCTATACAACAGTACTGAGAGAACAGCTGGGAGCAGAACATCTAAAGTCAGCAGTCCGAGGGAGAAGTGAATGAGACAATGCTGAGTTTCTGACTCACATCAGCAGATGTCTTAGTTTCTGAAAGTTTGGGGAAAAGACTTTCAAATACTCATCAGTTTGCCTCTCTGTAGGTGTCAAACTGAAATCGCAGATCCAGACTTCTGCTGTACTCAGTGCAGCCTCCAAAATCAGATCCTTGGAGCTAATTCTTCTATTCGTGGGCTACAGCCATTCTACAGTTACCTGTGATTTGAAATAGGTTTCCTGAGGAGTAGCCAGCACATCAGCAGATGCAATATCCAGGTGCATCAGTGTCTGCCGGAAAGAGGGACGATTCCGGGGCTTGCTCTGCCTGAAGCAAAACAAATACCCAAGCATGAGGTGAAGTTAATGCTGCTAGCTTCTCCTCCCATTCTGAAAGGTTTTCTCACTAGACCATGTTCTCTGTATTGTGTAGCTGGCAGATTAGAGCATAAGGAGCTTTTGCGGCTTTCTCTTTTTCTGAACATGAGTTGCTTTATAACCAGTCTTTGGGTTGTGATGATCTATTCTGAAGACACACAGAGATGAAAAACATCTAAAATAGTAAAATGTGTTTACAAAGTAAAAGATAGGAACAGTTTCAGTTTGTATCCTAACTTGCTTGTCAAGACCAAACAGGTGTAAGTTCATTATCCTGGTAATTTCCAAATTTTAGAACAGTAATACTCAATCTAGTAGAGATGATAGTTTACATTCAACAAAACGGTGCTTATAGATACCAATGTCTCTGTGTTGCCACGTAGTACATGCCTGAGCCTACAAGTATTGTAAACATCTAAGATCACATTCAAGTACAAAAACATTTGTATCTTTGAGAAAAGACACCAGTACTTGAGCTTCACGACTGAACCCACCAGACTTGTTGCATGGATTCGGTGTCCACGACAAGAAATAGCTTCTTCAGCCACCTCTCCGCTCTAAACCACCTACTCCCGCTAGGTGGAGATAAAAGTGTATGTACTCGGTTTTGGGAGCCACACGGACTGCTGCCCGCCTTTGGAGCCATGCCCAGAAGCACAGCCAGGCTGCGCAGTCTCAGCATAGATACTGCAACAGCATGATCTGCTGCAGCTCAGGGTCAGGGGGATAAGCAGCCACCTGAAAAGATCCATAAATGCTCTCACCTGCTTTTTCCTTTGTGCCATCAAGAGGATGGCTGGTAAAACTCACGGAGTGGGAAAATACTGAAGACCCCTTACACTCCATGTCAAATGCAACTACAAAGACAAAGCATTTTCCATTTCTATACCTGTAAACTCTTGATTCCATAAAGCAAGCTTTAATTTCTCTTTGTCCAGCTTAAAACCCAGTCACTTACAAAGGGGTTTCAGAGTGAAAAATCATTTCCTTTCAGTTTGGAGGCAGCCCATAGAAATTTTACCCCCACTCTCCTTCTATCTCATTTTCTCTTCCCACAGAGCTACCTTTTATCACCTACTTTGCTACAACAAAGCATCCACATCTGTGAAGGCTACTACAGATGACCTTCATGCTTCCTGCTCCTAGTATCATAGAATTAACTAGGGTGGAAAAGAACTTTAAGTTAATCAAGTCCAACCTTTACTCCAGGACTGCCAGGAGCACCACTGAACCATGTCACTAAGGGCCTCACCTACACGGTCTGTGAACACTGTCAGGGACTGTGACTACCACTGCCCTGGGCAGACTGTTCCAATGTCTGACCACCGTTTTGGTGAAGAAATTTTTCCTAATATCCAATCTAAACCTCCCCTGCTGCAACTTGAGGCCATTTCCTCTTGTCCTATCACTTGTTACTTCAGAGAAGAGACCAGCCACCTCCTCTCTTCATCCTCCTTTCAGGTAGCTGTAGAAAAAGATACATTCCCTTCCTTTTCTCCAGACTAAACACTCCCAGTTCCCTCAGCCACTCCCGCAGGACATGTACTTCAAGACCTTCCATCAGCTCTTCTCTGGATTTCAAATTCTGATTCACACTGGACAGCCAATTCAGAGGTAAAAATGGAGCTTTTCTACTCGCAAGCTTCTCTCCTGTTGAATTCCTTCCCCCTCACTAACCTGTCTCAACAGTGTCTCCCAGACCCTCCCATACCCATCCGCCCAGCAAACCAGACAGGTTGCTTCCTTGCCTCCTGCTTCATCTAAGCAACAAATATCTTCCTGGAGTCCAAGCCTGCTGCCACAAGGATGCAGAAGCAAAATGTTAAAACTTAACTGCTCTCATGACAAGTGTGAGAGCATTCAAGAGCCCTCTGCTGTGGGTTCAATGCCTCGGCTCTGGTTTCACTGGGAGTCTGGCAAGAGCAGGGAGCCAGCCCTGGGTCTGTGCAGTGTGGGGTTCAGGCTCTTACCAAGTCTGCTTCATGAGGATTTTGAAGCCATCTGGGCAGGTAGAAGGGACTGGAAGGTGCAGGCTGTTGCTGCCCACACCCCAAATGATGGCCGAAGAGTCCACATCCTTGTAGGGTATCTCTCCTGTAAGCAGCTCCCACAAAACTACCCCAAATGACCTAATAAAGAAATAAATCAGGTAAAAAGCTTCTGTGTGAATTCAATTGAACAGAAACACCTAGAGCTTGAAAAAAAAACAAACACTATTTGATCTGAAATTGCAAGTAAGAGCAAGTGTGTTTACATACTAGTTTTTACCAAAGAGTACCTATTTTACCCACCAGGTAACTCTTCCTCCTCTGCCCCAGAACTGGGCTGAACAGCAAACCACATTGGTTTTCACCCACCCTTCCCTATTTGTGTGATTTTAAAGAAGCTGAAAGTACATTTTCTGCATAGATTCAAGCTTATTCCTAGTAAATGGAAAGGAAAGTTAGCTTTCCTCAGATAGACTTTTGACTGCTCTCATGGGTAAGAACAGTTAAGAAGTTATTCTACTAGTTATTCAGTTATTTCTAACTGATAAATGTCTTACAGAGAAAACACACCAAATATTTTGTGGGATTTTTTTAAACACTTCAGCATTGTTTTCCCTAGACAAAAGCCCCCTCTCCTGTTACAGGTACTCCTAGGTAAGAGTTTCATAGGCTTGAAACAGTTGCACTACAACTATTGCAACATAAACTAAGAAGCAAACCGAACATATCTAAGTGACAGTACCATAAGCACATGCAGCCTCATCCAGTATTTCTTTTGTGATGAGGAAAGGTAGGCTGATGAGGGGGAAAAAATAATTAAGAGAACTGTTCATGGGAAAAAGCCTCCTATTACAAGAACTGAAAGGCACAGGTGAAGAAACTCACTCTGCTTCTGTTCCTTAAATCAACAGGGACCAAAACCTCAATCTATAACAGGAAACAGTTACTTGTTTTATTTGCTATCTTCACTCAATAAAACACAAAAGATATCTCAAACCAGTCAATACAGAGGTAAATAAAATGCTGCTGAGAACCACTCTTACTGTACGTAACCACCTGTGATGCGAGCTGAGGTACAACCCTCTCAATTTCAAACCCAGACGTATCACCTTACTTGCCTGCCCCATCCATTTGTGGACACCAGCCTTGCCAAGCTTGCTAGTGAGTCAAACCAGGTGAAAAGTGAGCCAGTGTTTCTGGCTTGTACTAATATCAAGTTGCTTTTAGTAAGTACAGACAAACTGCCTGGGTCTGAACAGCCACCAGTCAGGAAACAGAACTTTGTGTGAAAAGCATTGCACTTTTAAAGCCCATTGGCTTCAAATCTTGGGTGTAGAAGGACCAAAAAGCACATCTGAACATTTTTTCCCTCAAAACATTTTCTTCTGGGCTGCTGGACAGCATACAGCACAAACCACCAGGACACCCCATCTGGTTTCAGCTTTGTTATGATTAAGAGCTGACAAAGGATTTGTTTACGATTAAGAAAAGGATTTTCAAAACTCCTGATAAGATTATAGATTTCTTTATTTTTTTTTTTTTTAGCATGCTGTTAAAGTTGAGAAAGAGCAGACATATAAGCAGCTCAGGAGCTGTTCTCATTTGCTGTCAGCATTCATGAACATTGCTTTTACTCATCTTGGGGAGGAATGGATATCAAGGAAGAGTTTGAGCAATTGCAACAGCAGCAAACTCAAGAGGAACTTGCACCAAAGACACCTACATGTTTCCAACAAGAAGCAACATCTCTAAGTCACTGAGGAAAGGAGGGAGTGCCCAGATCTTCAGCACTGCAAAGCTGTTTTTCCCTGCACATGATGCTCCACACAATATTTCTTAACCTAAGCCACTTTAAAGGACAAAAGATGATAGTGGAAATCCAGCACCATGCCTCCTCATGAGCCTGTGATTCAAAGGAAGGAGCCTCAAAAGACAAAAGTGTATTTTCTTTCTAAAAGTGCAAGTGTATTTTCTTTCTAAAACGATCTAAGTTTCTCCTAGAAGAGCTGGCTCTGCTAAGGCCTACTACATCCACACAAAACACTGTGGGCACAAGAAGATTTGTATACTGACGATTACAAGACTTTCCCTGTCCCTTCAGGAAATCTTGACTTAAAGTCATGACCTAGCTCTGAGCTACAACACCAGCAGCAGCCTGCTGTGTGACTCCACTTGCACTCTGAACCACCCATGGCTTTGACCTGCAGCTTCATGCTGCATGAAGGAGATGACAGCATTTGAAGCTGAAAAAAACACAAGAAAGAAAATTCATCTTGGCTGGCAAGCAGGGAAAAGGCATTAGTCCAGGCGACTGACATTTAACAAGCAGAAATAACAAGGCAGAAACATAGTTGCAGCTCCCTTGAGGACCCCAAAAACTGTGAAGAGGCATCCCAAAGGAGCTCCGAGGCTGAGCCCTCTCTCAAGCATGTTTAATAGCATGGAGATCTGAACCTTTCCTGAGTTCCCTTGTACACAAAACATTTCAGGTAGGACAGAAAGAGGCATTCAAAAAACTCTACAATGTATCCCGGCTTCATCCCTCTCAGGCCCAGGGTTAGGGATTAGATCGACTGGACTATAATCCTGTGGCTGTACATTCAGCAGGAGAGCCCAGTATGCAGAAGTCAAAAAGTGGTTGGACCCTTCAAGCTAGCCGAGTAAAGGCCTTCCTACAGCTCAAGTGTGGCCGTAAAGAGGGTAGAGAGCAAGTGAAAATCAAACTGGCTGCAGAATTTGAGGCGGTTTCTAAGCATCAGAAGTGGAAGAAAGCTCTGGCCTGAATAATGACCCAGGGAAGAGCTGTTGCATTTGCTTACTGCAAGACACAGATAGTCTGCACTGAGTCTCATTAGGTACTTTCAATCTCGATACATAGCTTTTAGACATGTATGTCATTTCTCTTTCCATTATAGCCCATTGTTCAGTAACAGAGTTCAGTGCACTAGGGAGGTGGAAAAAAGAATAACCTACCACAGAGCAAACTGTCCCCATGCTTAAAATGAGAAAATAGCACTGAATATGTAAAGTGCTATGAAACCAAGTGGCTTCTAAAACCTTGGCCAGGAAACAGAAGGTGAAGATACTTAAATGTTAACACTACTCACCAGATATCCACCTTTTCAGAGACGGGCTCATTGCGTATCACCTCCGGGGCCATCCAAGCCACAGTTCCCGCAAAAGACATTTTGGTACTTTTATCACT
Organism: Forpus xanthops; assembly: GCA_032466535.1. NCBI lineage: Eukaryota > Metazoa > Chordata > Aves > Psittaciformes > Psittacidae > Forpus > Forpus xanthops. The sequence goes on along the minus strand of JASSUY010050588.1, from coordinate 6,342 downwards.
AAGTTCTTTAGATGTACCAAAATCTGAAATTTTTACTGCATCTGTGTGTGTAACTAAAACACTAGAGAGAGGAGAGGGAAGAAAAAACAAAACCAAGAGAAATCAGCATTTACACTGGGAGAAAACCCCTTCTTCATCAACATGAACAGTTGATGGGGCCACTCTGTTTACAACTGCAGTATAAGAACAAAGACTGTGCATTTTCACCAATGAAAACACCTTCTTTGGGGTGGTTGTGTTTTGTGCCTCAAACATGAATAGTCAAAAAATCAATCTTGATAAAATTGCAAATTAACAAGTCACTGAAGAGTCACTGTATCTGGGGACATATGAGAATGGTAGTAAAGCCGCACTTTAAAACATCTAAAAGTATGCTCTTAACACATTGTCACGGTCATGTCAAAGGCTAAATGAGCGATAAATACCTAGGGACTAAGAATATAAGCAGACAGATAGTTTTAGTCAGACAGCAACAGAGAAGTGAGAAAGATGCATTACAGTAAACCAGGGAAAAAAAAACCAAAAGAACGAATAAGAAGGAAAACCAAAAAAGCAGAAAACAGCAGAATATCCCATTTTCAAAAAGGAAAAAAAGTAATGGGGATTTTGACTGAACTTTAAATTATTCCTCAAAGAAAACAAAAAAGACAACCACAACTGGAGGATGTTCAAGTAGCTAGAGTCTCACTTCGGCGACTTGAGGTCTCGATGGATGATTTTGTGAAGGTGCAGATAATTCATCCCACTTGCGATCCCTGTGGACCAATCCACAAGCAGCCGAGGGGTGACTTTCCGCCCTGCTCGCAGGACTTCATAGAGCTGTCCATGTGCACAGTACTCCATGATAATACAGTAGCATGGAGCTTGAGTGCAAACTCCCCTATCAAAGGAAACACAGCTAGTAAGGACCAGTACAGTAAAAGCCCCAGAGCAACTCTCAAAGGCCGCAGCCAAGGCGCAGGACAGTAGCCTATTTAGCCTGTCTGGCCAATGCTCTGCTAATAGCCCTCCCTCATGAACAGGAAGGGGATGTTCCTGCATGCTTTGGACAGGAGAAAGCTCATTTGTGACAGGGGTGGGTTTCGTTTAACTTTCACACCATGCAGATTTGTAAGGCTCACTGCATGCAAGGTGAGGTATTAGGTAAGAATGGTGACCATAGCTTTGTTTTCATCAAAATGTGTGACAATTGAAGAGGAAGGATGACCATCTGTTTTTACAAACAGCTTAGTTCTCTGGTTTTAAAACCTTGGTCAGGATACATAAAAGCAAGTGGCTCTTCCACGATAAAGGTATATTTCTAACAAGCTTCATAACCTACTTGAACGCAATGATGTTAGGATGCTTGAGTTTCCGCAAGTGCTTGATATCCGTTTCATTCTGATCTCTCACTTTCTTGATGGCCACCTCCTCTGCCCGGAATTTGCCCAGGAAGACAGCTCCCTGTGCACCACTGCCCAGCCACTGCAGCTCCGAGATCTCCTCAAATGGGACCTCCCAGGTATCTAGGCACAGACAAGCAAAGGGGATAAAAGATCAAGACCACACAAATGCTCTGCTTTAAGATCACACCAGGACAGCACCTACAATCTCCCTTGCTATATCTCAAAGGTGGACTATTTTGGAAGTAGTAGATGGCATCTCCTCCCATTAGAAGTACAGCTGAGGCACACACCACACACACTCACCCCCAGCATCCCTTTCATCCAGCTCCCTTCCTCCACCACAGTCACATCCAACATGCTCCTTCCCATTCTCCTAAGCTGCTTTTTCAACAGAGCTCACCACCACTGCACTCAGGTGAGCTACTTCTACTTGGCAGACAGCAATTTAATGCACCAGGGACACTGGATTAACAATATAGGGAGGACTACTCCAAAATTGAATGATGGTATCTCTTATGAAGTACACGACTCCGTTGAGATGAGAAGAAACACTTAATATTCACAACTGACAGAAAGAATATTGAGGGTTGTCCATCCCTCACCCAAAATAGGGCAAAAACAGGAAATAAAAGTCATAGATAGCAAGTTACAAACCACAGATTAGCAACCACCAAGTTGCCCAACACAAAGCACATTAATCACCACCAGCCGTCACAGAAACAGGCCTCTCCCACACCAACATTCAGTATATCAATGCCAAATAGGCTAAAAAATCTTAAGTGTTTTTTCCTCTTAGAACCCAAATGCCTCTTAAGAGGAAACTGCCAGAGTTGTCCAGCAGCACTATATAAACTGTTTCAAAACAGCTGTGCCCATCAGAACAAAAAGCCTTGTTGGCTGTGAGTCACCTTGAAATTACCTTAACATCCCCCAAAAAGCAAGATAAAAGGCAGGCAATAGTTTATTCACTGCAACTCAATAAATGCCTAAGTTAAGAGAATACATTATTTAGCAGCAAAACCAACAAGTAACCCTCTGATTTCTGAAATAAAATCAAGTTGCACCTGTACAGATCCGTAGTTCAGATGTCTCCAAAGATGTGTTCTCTTGTTTCATCCAGTTTCCAAGACACTGGGGTGTTCCCAGGACTGTAACTGGGATGAGGCAGAAATGCCCCTTTTAGCTACTGTCACCACTAAAGGGAAAGACATGTACCAAACTGCCTCTGGACTGATCCCAATTCACATCTTCCCCTCAGATCATTCCTGCAGCAGTCACCCACTAGCTGGATGTCTCCTGCCAAATGCCTGGTCTCCAGGCATGGCCAAGGAAAGATATAAGCTCCCATATCTGGAGCCAGACCCCAGCGCTCTGCCCACTGCACTAGAAAAAACCTTGTTGTTCATTTACAGCAAAAATTTCCTTCAACTTGGCAAGGCAAAGTTCAGTCCTCAGCACATGTTTCCTCATGGACACAAGTCTATTTCTCATATGAATACATCCACTTGCAACCTTACATCATATACAAATATTAAGATAGTGCATGCAACTCTCAATTGAAAAAGCATTAGAACTAACCAACCCCAGTAATCATGGACTGGACATAGATGACCCTTATCCTCAGTTTTCCAGAATGACACTGTGAAGGTGATACTGTGTACCAGTAAATGCATTCTTTGGTATTGAAGCAAGAACTTAACAGAAACTGATGCAGGAAACATGCTGACACCACTATATGGACCAACATACAGTCATGTATCTAAGCACTCTTCCTCACCAAACAGCTTACACTTACAATGGGTATGTAATTCTTTATAGACATTTAGACATTAAAAGAGAGGTTTTTAAATATGGAAAATAAAATAAGGAAATCCATCAATAAATTGAGAAGATCTGTATTTCTATTTAATTCACAAATGCACTGCTTCTGAAAGAAAGTGGCAAATACAGATGATTTGTGTTTGTTGATGAGCACTATCTTTCCAACATTAAAACTATCCTGTTGTACTGAAATAGCCATTTCTTTACCTGTGAAAAGCTTGCCTTTCCTGTACAGGGCAGACAACTTCCATGAAGCACCCAAAGTGTGTGAGCAGTGATGGGTAACTATATCTCTGTTACCTAGGTGCAGTAATTTGCTCTTATTATCACCTATTAAATTCTGCAATGGCAAAAGCTGAAAAAGATTGTGAACAAAGTGCTCATGCACTTCTTCCTGCAAAGCCATCTGTCATCTTGTGTTTATTCAGTAAGATACATACTTTCCCATATCCTTCTTACACCCTGATCATCGGGGGCACAATTCAGGGAAGAGGTTTCAGTGCAGCAACAATCACTGAAACATAGTACATCTTGGGGAATTTGAAGAAGAACAAAGTGACAAACCGTATGGAACATCTAACGCAACAGTAAGACCAAAGTAAAACTAAAACACCTCCACTGAACAGAAGCATGTTCCTACATTACAAGGGTGCCAGCATCAGCTGTTCCTTTGGAACCCATAATGTAGCAGCCATTGAAAAGCTTCCTAAAGAAAGTGATGTTGGTGGAGAAAAGCACTGGACTGTGTTCAATTGAAAACCAGGGTTTGAGAGCATTTTCTACTACAACCCAAATCCATCTATTAAAATATGTAAATTACCATCTAAATTACCCTGCGTATGTGCTCCCTATGGCTGCCTGGGACCACCCTCAAGGCTAACAGGCTGACAAGGGTCAGTAAGACAAAGTCAGTCTTATCAGCTCTGCAGAGGGGCAATGGGCAAGGCTGGAAAAGGGAGGATTTGACACATCACCAGCTGAATACAGACGAAAGTTGAGACCATGCACATCACCCAGACAGCAGGTCTAAAGCTCTGCCCACTGCCTGTACAAACCTGACCTGAACAGCCCACAACACCTTGAAGCAAAGAACGGTGAATTACGGCTGGCACAGCGGCAGTACATCTACACAGCAGGCACAATGAGAAACTGAGATATCTGTCAGCTCAACCAAGAGCTCGAAACAGAAAAGGACATGGGTAAACCAGCTGCAAGAACTTGCGTGCCTGGCTATGATAACTAACTATATTTAAGTTCAAGAGTGTGTCCAGAAGAGTAACCTCAGGTGATCAGCAGAGTGACTAGGAAACACACCTGGACACACTAATCAAAATCAGGCTGCACTGTCAGCCTTGTTCAAAAAAGACCATTACTATTGCTTGCCTAAACATCCTTTGAGATTGCACAGACCTTGATACAGCACTCTGCTTCCACCACCATGAGACAGATGAAGTTGTCTCCTGCCAGGACGGAGCAGTTTTTATTCCAGACTCTTCTGGGCTTAAAGAAAACTGTGGGTTACCTCCCCTAAATAAATTAAAGTGTAATAGGAGCAGGAATTACGCAAGAGCTTGTGTTTCTGAGGTGATTAAGAACCATTTGAGTATAATGATGGGAATCTGTTTCCCATGGGGAAGAAACACAGGAGCAGCCTCAGCCAATCTACTTGAAGCAAATTTTGCCATTTGCCAGAGCTGGCTGCTCACCAGCACTGGCATTTTGACAAGAAGCATCTCGGGTTTACAAAAACCCCCACCTCACTGCCCAGGTTGACACAAAAACACACACAATGGTGGTAAACACATAACTTGCGAAAGGGAAGGTGAAAGCAGCTCCTGAAGACAGATTCTTAATCCAAAGGAAATAGCTTGGAAGTCTAACGAGTCTGTAGAAAACGTAAGTCAATGTAAAGTGCTAGAGTCCCACCATCCAAATTTAATAACTGGTAGACACAAATTAAAGAACTAAGTATATCTCCCTGAAAGCACTCACCAGCAGCCTTTAGAAATCAGGGCAAACAACTGGAAAACATCGTCAGGAGTGATTTTATGGGCCAAACACAAAATACTTAAAACTCAGATAATCAAACTACACCACTGAACAATACAGAAGCAAACAATCCCTGCAGGAATAACTACTTACCAAGCAGGTAGAGCATTTAACAGCAGTGACTGGCACTGCTTAGTCAACCAGCAGACCGCTCTGCAGCAACTTCCAGCTGGCCAAAGCTCTGCCCAGTATGGGTCCTCAAGGGAAGCACAGAAATGCATTCCTCCCAGTGACCACCTCAGGTGTTGAGAAGCAAACACAAGTACTAATTTCAACACAAAGACAATTTAGAAACTTGAAAAAGTTGTTTTTTTCTTTTCCCCCATTCACCAAGCCACAAGTCAAGCCTTTGTGGGCAATATGGACTCAAGTATCAGACACTTGCAAAGGGCATGAAATCTATTTATATTCTGGTACTTGCAACCACACACAAACTCACAACCACCACATCATAAAGTTCGGGCCTGCAGAAGACCCAAAGCAGGTGAGCAGGAATGCCAGTGAGCAGCACAAACTACTAGGAAGCATCTGCAGGCAATGAATGCCCCATGGCTTCAGGTGAAAACTGGTCTCTCACCCCAGCTGCTGATTCAGTCCAACACAAAGGATCGCTCCTGGATAAGGCTTAAAGTATTTATTTCATGAAAAGGAGAAAAAAAAAAATCACCTGCACAGGTTTGTGGCACCAGCCCAAAGCCGTAAGTAAACTTTTATGGGAATGAAAGACCAGCACAAGCCTCTATTTACTCCTGAAATAGCCAAAGACATTTATTCAGCCTGCCTCCTCCAAGTGCATAACACTTGCACAAACACAAACCTTGAAATGTTGACAGCAAACTCAAAGCATCTATGAGTCTATGGCTCTGAATATGTGATGATACTGAGAACACCAAGATTTCAGAATTGTAGAATCACAGAATAGCTAGGGTTGGAAAGGACCTTAAGATCATCTAGTCGCAACCCCCCTGCCAGGGGCAGGGACACCTCCCACTAAACCATCTCATCCCAGTCTATGTCCAACCCAGCCTTGAACACCGCCAGCGATGGAGCATTCACAACTTCCCTGGGCAACCCATTCCAGTGCCTC
>JASSUY010050584.1:0-11722 GCA_032466535.1 Forpus xanthops | reverse complement strand
ATACTGGAAGGCTGCTATGAGGTCTCCACGCAGCCTTCTCTTCTCCAGGCTGAACAGACCCAACTTTCTCAGCCTATATTCATGTGGGAGGTGCTACAGTCTCCTGATCATCCTCAAGGCCCTCCTCTGGACTTTTTCAAGCAATTCCATATCCTTTTTATGTTGAGGACATCAGAACTGCAGAAAATATTCCAAGTGAGGTCTCTCTCACAAGATCATTGTAGAGGGGCAGGATCACCTCTCTTGACCTGCTGGTCATGCTTCTTTTTCATGCAGCCCAGGATACAGTTGACTTTCTGAGCTGCAAGCAGACACTACCGGCTCATGTTCATTTTCTCATCGATCAATGATGAACCCCTTCTCCACAGGGCTGCTCTGAATCTCTTCTCTGCACAACCTGTAACTATGCCTGGGATTGCTCTGACCCAAGTGTAAGACCTTGCATTTGGCATGGTTAAACTTCATCAGGTTGGCATCAACCCACCTCACAAGCGTGTCAAGGTCCCTCTGGATGGCATTCATTCCCTTCAGTGTATCAACCAAACCACAGAGCTTGGTGTCATCAGCAAACTTGCTGAGGGTGCACTCAATCACACTGTCCATGTCACTGACAAAGACGCTGAACATGACCGGTCCCAATACCGATCCCTGAGGGACACCACTCATTACTGGTCTCCAGCTGGACACTGAGCCATTGAGTACAACTTTTTGCGTGCGGCCATCCAGCCAGTTCTTTATCCACCGAATGATCCACCAATCAAATTGATGTCTCTCCAACTTAGAGACAAACATGTCATGTGAGACAGTGTTAAATGCTTTTAACAAGTCCAGGTAGATGACATCAACTGCTCTACCCTTGTGCATCAGTTTCATAACCCCATCATAGAAGGCCATAAGATTGGTTAGGAAGGATTTCCCCTTAGTGAAGCCATGCTGGCTGTCACCAAGCACTTTGTTGTTTTTCATGTGCCTCAGCATGCCTTCCAGGAGAATCTGCTCCAAGATTTTGCCAGGCACAGAGATGAGGCTGACTGGTCTATGGGTCCCCAGCTCATCCATTTTCCCTTTCTTGAAAACGGGAGTTATATTTCTCTCTTTCTAATCATCGGGAACTTCACCTGACCGCCATGATTTTTCAAATACGATGGACAGTGGCTTAGCTGGTCAGAGTTCAGCCACAACAACTGTTTTGTTTCCATGTTACTCCTACTCTGGAAGAATCGATGTTTTATTATTAATTTTTCTCCCCTTTGAGAATTCTCTGATGCTTACACACAGTTGCTTGAAAAAACATTACTGAAATCAGCAGCTTCAGCTGCTTCTTTAAATGTTGTCTGATAGAAGATTATCCTCTACAACAAACCAGAGAACCACACCAAGGCCATGCAGATGCTTGGATCTGGAGCATTTTCCTAGCTGCTGACGGAAACTTACAAAATCACCTTTACAGAAAACCTGTTCTTGAAGTATGGACTTTCTGTCAGAGTCTTCATTTATTTTGTGATTTGGGTAGCCATCTCTTGTCCCTTTTTGGTTTATGGTAGGTTTTTGAGATGGTGGTTTGGGTTTTGATTTTTGGGTTTGTGGGTTTTTTGGTTTGTTTTTGTTTTTTTTTTTTTTTTCCAATTAAAGATACTATTTCTTGACCTTGCAGTCTTTTCCTACTTTCTAAACTGAGATTTCTGGGCCATTATCTGTTTATCATTTTTTGTGATTAGACTCTGCAACAAGCCCTCAATACTAACTAGTATTTGAACAGAAGCTTTGATGTATTCTGCTTGTGTATTCAGCTTCTCCCTCTTTATTATACCTGTAAAAATGTAGCACTTCATCTTGCATTTGAGTAGTGATTTGAATGGCATTCCTTATGGCCTGCACCTCCCTAAAGTTCCTGTGTTATGTCAAGGGATGCATCAATAACTTCCACTGCCCAAAAAGTCCTAGTTTAAGTCATCTTTGAGGTTTATTAAACTTGAAACTGCAAACTGAAAAGCTGAGAAGTAGCAGATTAGTTTAAACTCTTAGCACTACTGTTATTCCTTCTCCTTTTCCTAATTGCCATCTTATTAATAACAAAAAAGGAAAGCCGCACTTTGTGAGTGCCCTGTAGCACCTTCATATCTAGGAACTAATGCTTCTGAGGGCAAAAAAAAACAGAGTAAAAGCTACAATAACAATGTTTCCACATCTAAGGCATGAGTTGCCTCTGTGCCTTGTATGCCTCCTTTATCACCTGATCCTCTGCCCTTGCGCCGGGTGCTGATTTCTGAGTCTTCTGGGGTTATAGGAGTGCGCTGCCACAGGTGTGAGATCAGTGCCTCAAGGAGCAGCTAAGTGGCTCCTGGGATTGCCTGTGACCTTTCTACTACCTCTTGCACTTGCAGGAAGATACTGTTTGTGAGCAATCCAGCTGTCCTTTTAGGACTTCTGGGGCTCCTGAAAAGGAACTTGTTGGCCACATCCTACCTGTGGGCAGGGGCTTGCTTTGTCTGCCTTGAATACAGGGTGACCCTGACCAGCCTGATCTTCCATGACTGAAGACACTAAGACCATGCACGGGCATACCCTGGTCACAGGAGGGATGTAGGAAGAGGAAAGATGCTGTAATAGTTTCTTACGCCCACCCCGTTAACCCTCCGTCTTCTTGCTCATGTCAGAAGAAATCACTAGGAGAAGTCATTGAGTTCCCCCTCCCCACAATAATTCCCTGTGGACAGCCAGTGGCTGAGGGTACCAGTAAGTCTCAAATGCCCTTGAATAGTCATGTCCAGTACCTCCCTGGGCTTTCTTTCTGAAGTAGGGAAATGGTTCTAAACCGTGACAGGATTTGGCAAGGGTGTGCTTTGTCTTGGGGAGCCTGGATAGCTGCCCTGGGCTCTGTGGCTTTGAGAGCCTCAATTAATCCTAGTCTGGCCTTAAAGGCTCTTTCTTCCACTGAGTTGAGCAGCCACTTTCATGAACTTGTGAGCTTGAGGGATTTTTTTGATTAACATATACTTGTCTGCTTATCTTGCCTGTGCAAGTCCTGCATAACAATCCCCACACTACTCTGAAATTGGGTGCTCCAGCACCTCCATGTGCTCTCAGGGCAGTGATCATATTCATTAACTCACTCAGAGTTGTTGTCAAAGTACAAGGTTTGCAGATAAGCAAATATGAAGGGAAAAGCTTCTATATCCATTAGCTCCACAAATTATAAAGCCCCTGTACATTCTTTGAAAGGCTTATTTTCTGCCATCCTCTGACTGCCAAATCAGCAGTCCCTTTGTTTTTCTGATGAGTTGGAACAGGATTTTTATTGCCTCTCATGATTGCTCTCCAGATGGTGAAGGCTTCCCTCTATAAGGACAGGCCCCTGACTTGATGCCCAGTGTTCTGCATAACTTGCTGTTTATCAGACCAACATTCTGAGGGACTGGATGTTCACCATTCTGGTGGAATGCAGAAGTGAATACTGCAGGAGAGAAGAAGCTTTTTCCTTATTTTTCTCTTTGACTCTTTTTTTTAATTCCCTGATGATGAAAAAGGTTTTATTGACATGGAGCAGCCTGGCTGCTTTTGGCAAGGGGCTCTGCATGTCCTGTAAAAGTGCCAGGGGGGAGAGATGTGGGCAGCTTGATTTAGTGAAACTGTTTCTCTGATCTCAAGTGTGTTAGGATGACAAGATAATGGAACCTAACTTTAAGCTGGCCTTTCCAGTGATTCAGGAGACAAATTCTGCTTTTGGGAACTACTTCAATTCCTGATGTAGAATGTCTTTTTTTATGGGAGCAGCTGGGACTTTTAGTAGCTTTGGCTAAGTTTGGAAACTCTTGCATGCCACAACCAGCAGCAGAGGTGACAATTAGTATGTGAGACTCCAATTCATAAGCTGGGGAAGGGATTTTACAAGCATATAGGACTTGCTCCTGGTAGCCTTTTGCTGGCACTCTTTTTTTCATTTGTCTCAGAACCTTATCTGAGAGGAAGGTAAAAGCACGGTTCTTGAGAAAGTCCTGTGTGACAGGTATTTTCATGCTGTCACTGAAGCTGTGGAATAATGCAACTGCTGAAAGTTTGGAGCAGTGAAACTTCCAAAGATGGAGCTTGTCTGCAGATGAAAAGTCATATCAGCTATTTCAAGATTAAGATAGAACGTGTTTTAGATGACATAAGCACAGAGCTTTTGACAGCCAGAAAGCTTGCTTTTGAATCTGCCGATAAAATCGCTTCAACTTTCAAATGATTGTTGTAACTTTCACTGGAGAATGTAATATCTAGCAAAGGCTCTTGTAAAACCTTAAGGTGACCTGTAATGAAAACACAATTGCAGTTCTATTGTTGAAAGTAACTTGATCAGTTAAGAGTTCTATTTCTTGCTTGATTTCCTACCTTTATCTTTGTCCTTAAAGAAAACCTGAATGACAGTCCTCCTTCTGAGAAGAACTCTTTCCACCTTTAAGACCAAAAGGTGCAAATATCTTTTAAGGATGTACTTAAGAAGGTGATGCTTGCATGAGCTTTGAAACAAGGGTCAGAAGTACAGTATCTTATTTGCTGAGGATTTTTCTTGCATGTTGAAATACAAAAGTAGTGCAAGTTAGTGTTATATGAAACTGTTCCATAATGGGAAGGGAACATGATTGGAAGAATTGAGTGCTGTGTATGTCAGTCTGGCAGAAGAGTTCTTGCTTTAAGTCAGCCCAGCCTCCTTGTATGCACTGCTGAGAGCATGTGTGTGAAACTTAGCTTGGGTAGGCACCGATCAGACTAGAAGTGCTAAATAAACCTTGACAAGTTATATGGGTACTTCTTTTGGTTGCTTGCGCTGGTAAATAAGCTTGAATCCAAGGTACATTGTTGCTGAAGTCTGTAGAGGTATTGTCTGTGTTGTCCTGCTTATGAGTGAGAAATAGCATCATGCTTAAGTGCTGATGATTGGAACAGACATGGCCAACGCGATGGCAAATGTACAACTGTAGGGACGAAGGACAGAAATGTTTTATTATTGGTGCTTTTCAGCATTAATAACATCCGAATCCAGTGATCTCCCATACATACCTGTATGTACAATGCCAAGTGCCCCCGATATCCTGGATGGTTCAGAACGAGCTGGGCATCGAAGGATACAGGTATGGGAAGAGGTTTGCTTGTTGCTGTGTTGCTCACTAGATTCTGGCTGTGTGGCCTACCTCAGAATACTTTCCTGTCTGCAAAAGTGCAATATTAAATGTTGAGTGGACAACTGATAATGTTGTGTAATTTATAGTGTTATCACACCCCTTAGTTTTAGGTTCATATATAATGTTTTGTTTATTTTCCTGATTATTCATTTCAGCTGAACATATGATTAAAAATAATGAATGGTTATTAGTTTTTATCGCTAGTACTATCATTACACCTACTCATATCCTTTGATATTATTGCAAAAATTATCTTTAATAGTTTTAATAGGAGCTATTCCCCCATGCTAATGAGGATATAAATCAAAGTATTAAGCAAGACTGAAAGTACAGTTTTGGACTACATTCTGAAATTGAATTCCCCCTGTGGAATGGATACCTTCAGGTTTTTCTTAGAATATTAATAATATATGTCTCTTCCATGTACTTATGCAAGAAGGATTTTAACAACTTGACAGGCATCAATTAAACTGTGGCAGTAGGGAGACAAATTCAAAGGTAGGAGAAAGAGCAGCTAGGATGTTGCATTACTGAACTTTGCTCTTACTTAGGTTTTATGTCACTTGCTGCAATAAGGTGGGCTATTCTAGGTACTCTGGGGGATCCCACCTGAAGGACTCCAGCATAAAGTACAGGACAAGAAGCCTGTGTTCTCAAATTGAATATTTATAAGTCCATAGGTTCATGCAATAGAGTTCCCTGTTTAATTACTGGTATATCATCTCTTCCCTGTTAATTACTGGTATATCATCTCTTTTAAAGCTGTGATATGGCAGAAAGTAATCAATAGTCTCTCTGGTAATCTTCCAAAGGATGCCTTCTAAACATGTCCTCTTATTATCCTCTGTTGCTTTGCTGCTTGTAATAGAGGGAAGCCTAGAAAGGTTATGTTGCTGGTAATGGATCAGAAAGTCAGGCAGGCTTCCTGTGCTTTCTTGTTATATTGCGTGTTTCACCCAGCTCGAGTTAAAATGCCATTAATTTTTGCAAGGATTTTTTTTCTTTCTTTTTCCCCCCAGTGAATATTGAACGAAAACTCACTTCACAGAGCAGAACACTTTTGCCAATATGAGCAAAAGCAATACAGCAGGATAATACTCTGGCATGTTTTCTGTATTCCTAACATTTCCTGTTCAGAACTGAGATCCCTGCTTTAAGAGGATTGCAGGCTATTTGCTTCAGATCCTGCTAATGAAAGGGCTTCAGATACTTAGTTTGATCTAAATATTGCTAGTATTGTCATGGTTTATCAGGGCAAGCACATTGCTTTGCTAGAAAGCAGAAGTAACGAAGTGCAAAGGAAACAGTTGTGTACCTAGCCTATATGTGGCCAGATACTCTGAGCAATTGTGGGGTTTTGTGATTTCAGTTGGAGTCTGCTGGATGTACCTCTAAGGTATTTGCTTTCTCCTCCATTCTGTGGTTAAACTGCCACGGGAGAATAGCAGTGATGGCTAGTGTTCGGTACCATAGCTCATAACTAGACAATGGGTTTGTTCCTGTATGTGTGATGAAGAGCAAGAGCTGTTGAAAAACTTCTCACAGGAAGAAAATAAGGCAGCAAATGAAGTTGTTTGGTTTAGAGTTTAAAAGTGTTTTTCCCTTGCAGTGCTAAATTACACCTGCGGACCTCACTTCCAGAGAATGTTATGGAGGGTATTAATAAAACTTCATAAAGGTTTAGACAAGTTAATGCACATGTTGAATATCCATGAATGTAGTTAATGTTCTAGATAAAATCTTTCTTGGGAACACTCATCTCTTACTTGTCAAAGTAGAAGGAGGCAATGGTGTCAATATCTGTATTGACTTTTGTTCTAAATAATTGATAGATAGAAGACACCAGTTAGCTAGACTTCAGTCTGATCCTGAACAGGTCCTCATAGCTTCCTATTCCCAGGCTTTGAGGACAACTTGTTGTCTAACAATTTTGGTACCAGCATTTAGACGGGTCTCTTGAAAAAATAGCCCTGAGACTAAAACTGGAGTTGAGTCCTACTTAGAACTGTTACCAGCAGTGCTAGGAGGCAAGAGGCTATTGTAGGAAGGGAGTCTGGAGCTAAGTGACTTGGCAAGGGTTATGCTGCAAACCTGCAGCAGACAGTTTGAACATGAATCCATGATGCCCTGAGACAGCATAGGATGTGCCCATCAGTCCCTTTCAGTCTGCAGCCCACTCTATTGATCCCTGGTAAGTGTTCCTTTTACAATAGTACAAGACACATCTGTGGAAAAATGCTTTCAGATCTACTTGGCTTTGATAATGGACTGTGATTGAGCCAAGCTTGAAAAACTTCTTTAAATGTTATGCAACACTTCTGCATTACTGTTGGTGTTTTTTTTTTTTTTTTTTGCAAGAGATGATGAAAACTATACAAGCAAATAGGGGGAATTACAGATGCATTTTCTCTTTGACCTTAGTAAATGAGGTCTTTGATGCCAGTCATCTTTCAAACTACTTGATTATATATCATCATCTTTGTCTGAGAGCATCTCTCATTAGAATAGCAACAGCTCCCTCTGTCTGCCCTGAATAAACAGTGGGCTGTTGCACATCAACAGATGTTATTTTCTTGTTTCCTGCCAGTGAAATTCATGCTCTCTAAATATATTTGCAGCTTAAATGCATTAACTTTGAGATGGTTTTAGACTTTCCTCATTTATTTTTAGAACTGGTCATAAAATTTTTGCTATTACTTCAACTTCTAGTTTATGAATGGAAAAACTGTTTTAAAAAAAAGGGGGGGGGAAGGCTTGCATTAGTACAAGAGTCTATTTTCTCTTGAAAGTGAGCTTTGAACAACCCATGAATAACTGTCATATTGAACATGCCTCTGGAGATTTCAAAGTTTTATACCCTCTTCCAAAGTGCTGCTATTGTCTGTGTAACAAATGTGAACTGAACTGTTCTGTTAAAAGTAAGTCATGCACACTTAAGAACATAATAGTAGTTCTGGTTTAACAATGCTGTTACATTCATTTCAGCAAACTTATTGTAGTACAACTGAAGCTTTCACAAGCAGTTTGTCTTGTGATGAAGAGTCAGGGTGCGATTAAAGGCATTTTAACATTTCTTAGCTCTTTTCTCACTGACATTTGTCCCATATTAGGGTTTTCAAACACAATCTGAGCAGTAGACTTCACTACACATAGCACTTGAAAGTTTCAGAGGGCTGCCTGTAAAGGGTACATCATCTCTCATCTGATTTTTGCTGCAATAGGTAAAGGAGAAAAAAAAAGCCCGCTGAAGTTTTTTTTGGCATAGAATACCTTGCCCAAGACCTTCTTTTGTTTGTTAGTATTTTTTAACATATAAAACCAGCCAGGGTTTCAGCTCCAAAGTACATGATGGATGATGGCTTGATGCAGCTCTATTATGAGGAAGTTTTTTGCAGTGCATTAGGCTACAAGTTGTGCCCAGATGACAAGCCAAGCATTATTATTCTCCATCACAGGAAGAAAGCTTGGTGGGGTTTGTAGAAGAAATAGTCCATCACTGATGCACTAGATTTAGGTAGCACACACCATCTTTTAAGATGGCTATAGTTCCTGTGAAGTTTAGCAGTAGTCTTTCTGAGTAAGTCTTTCAGTTCTAGTGTTTCAATCTTTGAGGGATTTTCCTCTCAACTTAGAACTCCTGGCTGGATGGGGGAATGTGTTCTTCTGTTAGGTTATTGCTGCCTCCTTAGTGAATAGGCACAAGAAAACTTCAAGTGTTCTCCCCAGGCAGCCAGATTAAAAAAAAAAAAAAAAAAAGAACACCAAAAAGCCTGAAATGAATAAACCAAGCAACCAAAAAAAAAAAAAGCCCTATCCACCGGATCCCAATGAAACCGACAATGTCAGTTTGCGGCTGTTCATGAGTTCTGCTTCTGGAGTGGAGATGTCAAGGTTGTCTTTCATCTTTTCATCTATGTACATGAGCAGAGATATAATAAAAGTTACAGTGATTGTGGTGTTGAGTTTTGTGGCATGGCTCAAACAAGTGTGTATGCCTATACTTAAGAAAAATCCTGTATAAGAGCAGCCATTTGTAGAGTCCTCTGATCTTTCATGTTTCATAACCAGGTCTGAGGGATGGGTTTTAGAGGCATGCAACTTGTGGAAGACAAAAGTAAAAGCTTTGGCAGAATTAGAATGTGCTCACAAATTTTGATACCGTATACAATTAGCTACTGAAACTTTTAGCACCCAAGTCTCCTCAGAAGTGACAATCTCACTGTGAATTGTTGGATGTCCCCTTCTGGATGTTACTCCTGTACTTTTGGATGTCTCTAAATACACATATAAAAATAAGACCTCTTTATATTTAAAAGGTAACTTTAAATTCATGATATATTTTTCTGCTGTTAATAAAATAGTAAATTCTTTTACATGATAATTTTTTTTATGCTTTTTTTTTCTTTAATTAAGTAACTTGTTAAATTCAAGAATCAGTTTTGAATGAAGTACAGTATCTTCTGTAGGGGAAAGACAGCTCAAACAACAGAAGCTGTACAGCTCACTGAGAGTCCACTCAGCTCTAGGATACATGGATAAATTACTAATTCAGTCAATGCTGACTATTCAGTCAATGGTGAAGGCCTGGCCCTTCAAATGCCTTGGCTCTTCTTTTTATTTTTTTGAGGCACTCTGACCAGCCTTTGCTTCTGCTCTCCAGGAGAATGACTGCAGCCCAGCTGGTGGCTAGCTGCAGTCATGTCACCCTGATCATCCCAAAGTCACAGTGGAAGACTGCTGGTTTCTGCTCCCTATGTGCCAGCTTGAGCTGAGCCTGAATCTGGTACTGTACTCATTAGCCAAGTCTAGTTTAACACTATCTATGCTCCATTTATTTCTCTATCAGGGACAGAGGTGTCTCAAGCTCTTCTCTGTAGTCAAAACACTCTTTTCACTGGAAATCTTTCCAGGATGTATAGAATATCTCCCTGTGAAACTCTCCTTAATAAAAGCTCTGTCTGTAGAGAGCTCGCTTTGATGAAAAAAT
The DNA here is from genome assembly GCA_032466535.1 of Forpus xanthops. Taxonomy (NCBI): domain Eukaryota; kingdom Metazoa; phylum Chordata; class Aves; order Psittaciformes; family Psittacidae; genus Forpus; species Forpus xanthops. The sequence goes on along the minus strand of JASSUY010050584.1, from coordinate 1,573 downwards.
ACTTTATTTTTTGTTAGTTTGCCTTTTTTTTGTGGGGTTTTTTTTTTTTGTAAATATAGATAAAATTAATCTAACTAGCCTTATTAGGAAGGGAAATTCAGTTATGTTTCTCTCTACTAAAAGTTCTAATGTAAACTTGCCTGAAGTAAAGCACCACATGGTGACTGCAAAGACAATATGCTTCTATGTAAGAAATCATCCTGTTGATACTGATAACGGACCAGCAGGAAGAATTAGATGAACAGCACCTTACTAATGAAATAATGAGGGCTGTTGGACTTGATGAGCTATTCTGTGGTTAGTTGCATGTTTTTGAAGCAGATGATTCAGTGGTACATGTTGTTTTGTGTAAAAGAATAAGGTCTATGGTGAGATCTGTTTTTTTTTCTGTTTACAAACAATATCATGCTAGCACAGCAATGGCTGTGTCAGGCTTCATATGTTTTTGGGGTTAATGAGCACATGCTATAGGCAGGTAGATACTTTGCTTATGGGTACCAATTAAGTGAATCCAGCTAAATAGCTTGGATAGATGATTGTAGGAGACAACTATGTTCTCTATCCTGTACTACTCAGATGTCTGGCAGCTCCTTCCTGCTACTTTGGTAGTGCTTGCATGAACACTCGCTTCTTGTCTAAGCCAGCTGGCCACAGGATATTCTCTGATCTGCTGTTTACTACTCCCAGAGCACAACCTTGCTCGCAAAATCTGGAGAGCCAATCAAGAGGTATTGTAGTCTGTGCACTTGGGCTAAGGATGTCTGAGGCAGTCTTTAAAGCCCAAGGGTATAGTTTTCAAATTTAGTTAGTATTTTGGATCTTCCATGAAGTATTTGGGCAACAGACGGTGTACTGTTCATGTTTCTGTGATAACAGTGGGAGAAGGCTGGGTTTGTTTTTTAGGTTAGTGAAGGATTGTATTGCCAGTCCAAGCAGAAGTGAATGAATTTCCCAGCTGGTTTGATGCTCACAGCTACAATCATAGAATCATAGAATAGTCAGGATCATCTAGATCATCTAGTTCCACCCCCCCTGCCATGGGCAGGGACACCTCCCACTAAAACATATCACCCAAGGCTATGTCCAGTATGGCCTTGAACACCGCCAGGGATAGAGCATTCACAACTTCCCTGGGCAACCATTCCAGTGCCTCACCACCTTCGCAATAAAGAATTTCCTTACATCCAATCCAAACTTCCCCTGTTTAAGTTTGAACTCGTTACCCCTTGTTCTATCACTACAGTCATTCATGAAGAGTCCCTCCCTGGAATCCCTATAGGCCCCATTCAGATATTGGAAGGCTAGTAGGAGATATCCACACAGCTTTCTTTTCTCCAGGCTGAATAGCCCCAACTTTGTCAGCCTATATTCACACAGGAGGTGCTCCAGTCTCCTGATCATTCTCATGGCCCTCCTCTGGACTTGTTTGAACAATTCCATGTCCTTTTGATGTTGAGGACATCAGAACTGCATACAATACTCCAAGTGAGGTCTCACAGAGTAGAGGGGCAGGATCACCTCCCTTGACCTGCTGGTCACGCTCCTTTTGATGCAGCCCAGGATATGGTTGGCT